>JASDQU010100108.1:146439-159541 GCA_032191745.1 Picea mariana
TAAGAGATTCTAAGCATTAGATCATGACATGGCATATTCCATAGGACAAAACTCCTTTCTAATATCTTGAAGGAGGTCTCTTACTACCATGCTAAAAAACATTTTCATCATTGCTTGTGGCTTTTTTGTGTGAGTATATGAAAATACCTTTTCTAGATAGTTGTAGAGATGTGATATACAAATCAATGAGTGAACAATAAATCTATGCTATCAATTTTATCGCCTAAAGAATGTATACTAAGCATTCATTGAAATAAAAATCCAAATTGAAAACAACACTTTGGTTGGGGAGAGGGGGTAGAGAAAATATTGTAATATTCAATGGAAAGACAATAAAACATGTGGAGTCTTATAGAAGTTGTCTCCAAGATATCACCATGAGAGGGTTATTTTCTTCTTCCAATATGCTCTCTTTGATCTGACAAAAAATCAAGAACACTTTTCCATATGTAATAGACACTTGCAAAACAATTGTTGAGATTGCATAATCCAAATACATTGAAGGTTTTTCAAGATATTGAATTTATTTATACATTCAAAAATACATTTAATAACTAAAATTGTAATTTCACCAACAATTACGTAACAAGATTTCAATAATAATAAAAAAAAATCGAAAATGTAGAAGATTTAAAGTTGTCCATAAGAATATACTCCAATTACTCTTGGCTCTTGCCGCTATATGAGACTCTAAAGTAGATTTATTTTTACCTCTTCAGACCTCAAAACTCGGAGATTTGAAGCAGATATTTTCTCCCTTTGCTCTCATACGTGATTCTGAAGCAGATATTCCAAAAGTAATTTTCTATATGATTCTGAACCAGAGATTCGAAGTAGATATATTCGTCCTTTCCTCTCTTATGTGACTCTCAAGCAAATATTCCAAGTAGAAATTTCTGTCATTCCCAGACATTCGAAGAAAATCCATTCTCCCTTTACTTTATCCTGTGATTCTAAAGCAAATATCTTCGTTTGAACGAGTCGTCTGAGTGGAAAGGCGGAGACCAGGAAGCATTCATCTATTTAAAGGTATAATTCACTTTTTGAAAATCTTCTTCAATCCTTTTTATGTTGATAACCATTCTCTTGTATTGTTAAATTCTTTTTCTCCTTCAAGCTTGCTTTCTAAAATTTGTTTCTAACTTTTGCAAGCACTTCAGAGCTGATAATCACTCTCATTTTCAAAGATTCCTCTTGTATTGTTAAATTCTTTTTCTCCTTCAAGGTTGCTTTCTAGAATTTGTTTCTAACTTTTGCAAGCACTTCAGAGCTGATAATCACTCTCATTTTCAAAGCTTCCTCTTGTATTGTTAAATTCTTTTTCTTCTTCAAGATTGCTTTCTAGAATTTGTTTCTAACTTTTGCAAGCACTTCAGAGCTGATAATCACTCTCATTTTCAAGATTCATCTTGTATTGTTAAATTCTTTTTCTCCTTCAAGCTTCCTTTCTAAAATTTGTTTCTAACTTTTGCAAGCACTTCAGAGCGGATAATCACTCTCATTTTCAAAGATTCCTTTCCTCTTGTTGACGTTTTGCCAGAAAATAGCCTCGAATTTGAAATTCTTTTGGTTCTAACTTTGTATCTAGTCACCATGTCATATCGAGATTGTAGAAGTGAAGAATGCTGGTATGATTCAACAGCTCGGTGATATATTTTAGGGTTTCTACGGGCAAATGACGATATTATAAATTGTGGACCTGGAGGCGGTTCGATTGCATGCTCCATCTCAGAAAATTATCCACACTTTTATCTGTAACTATTGCGGATGAGCGCTGATTCCTACAGAGGTAAGATTACTATCTAAGTTATGATACAGTGCTTTCAGTTTGTATCTGATGCCATAGATATACACTAATTTCAAACCTGTAATATTTATTAAATTTTCTCCCAAGCTCCTTGAGAGCCTGTGCACAGGTTTCCTTGCATCCATGACATTTTTTACCTTTTTTTCCTGATTTTCCTCGAATTGATGACCCACAAGTTATTCTCATCCTTATCAAGATCGTGTTTTTGGGAAAAGATCGGTCCATTAAATTGGTGACCAGCATTTAAACAAGGACAATTTAAATGATATTATCAAACATAACACATATAACAATCTCAATAAACATTCAACAAATCATAATACATAAACACTCAAGTTAAAATTATTTGAATTGTTGGATATGTGTTATATTCTTTGCATGAATTAAGATTGTAATTTAATTAAGTTAATGGATTAGGGATTTTGGATGTCCTTACATCCTATATATTGTATTGTATTAGTGAAGTTAATATAATGAGTTAGTTTTCCCCATAAAGATTTCTAAGATAAATTTCTGAATACTATGTGTAAATATTATTATTTTTTTTCTATTTTATAAAAAATCTATACATACATTGCTATACTATAAATGTTTAAAATGATGTAACCTGCCATATAAAAATAACATATCATTATTGGTGTATAAAGCCCACCGGGTTTGCTTGTAGTTTCTTGCAAAACCTTTGATTGCGTGATAGCTGTCAATGCCCATTGTTACAAGATCTAGTAACTCCTCATGCCAAGCATGGTAAGAGTGCAAGTTAAATTTCTTTCAATTTATTCCCACTTTTTGTCTAGGGAATCCCTTGCCTACCAAACTTAGAGATTATCTATTGAACATGGGACAACAACATGTATTGCCAAGAATCACAAGCCACTTCACCATAATGGTTCTTGGATGGGGTTTCAAAGTTTTGTAAGGTTCGATGAGTGAAACTATTGTAAGATATGATACCATTTTTGTACGCTGTTGAGCTGTAGGAGAGTCAAGTAGCTATAGATCCATAGGGTTAGATCGCAAACTGAGGAGCCTGGTGCGATCTAGTCAGCCTCACAGGGGTTGTGGACCTTGTTTTGTGATTGTATGATTAGAAATTGTAGTGTGTGCGACACCATATATTACAGAACCTAAATAAAAGAGCCTAAGAGCTAGATCTTTGTGGACGTAGCCCACGAGTGGGTGAACCACGGTAACACATGTGTTATATGTTGTGATTGATTGCATGTTTACCTTCTGTAAGTAGTTAGACTATGAATGGATGAATGGATAATTCTGTGAGATATGTTATATGTTAGATCTGTTAGAATGCATGCATAGACTTAACAAGTGAACGAATAGTAAGAAGAACAAAAAGAACAATTAGATCAAGGCCTAAGCGGATGAAATGCAATCCTAGATCCCCACTCTGTCCTAGATTGCAAGCATCTGAGCATTGCAGTCACCCATAGAACTATCTCGGGTGAGACTGCGTAGTACACCTTGTGTGCTATGTTGCCTTCTGGTTTACTAGGAGGGATGATAGTTTTAGAGGGCTTTGTTGGAAGCTATTCATATATGAACCTGGGTCAACCCAAGAAGTGGTTAGAGAAGGAGTAACAACCAACAAATGGTTCTGTTGCAAGTTGGAATTGCATGGGATTGAGTGAGTGGGATCCGTGAAAGAATAGCGAACAAAATGAAGGTATAAAAATGAATGTGTAGACCATGGAATCCAACGAAGGTGGATATTGAAAGTTGGCTAAAAACAAAGGAGCTTGAGTTTGCGCAGAAGGATAACATAAACCCTAAATTAACACTGTGCAAATATCTGGACAAGTACGTGTTTATCGACTTGCATGAGGTCTATTTTTGTGATTTCCCACATGTGTTGCAGGAATGGCTATTAAGGTTGAAAGAAAACCACCCTACGAACCAAATCAGACAACTCGAGTGGAATCCTGCGGAGATCGTGTAATTACAACAAGTTAACAACAAATTCACGTGCGGAATAGATTTCTGGATAGACAATATTGTTGCAGGATTTATCACAAAATTTGTAGTAGATACTGCGAAGTCTTACAATGCAGCAAAGCAAGAGTTCTTGAAGGGACCCATAGGTAGGTATATCAGATCATTTTATACTTCCATCAAGATCTTACTGTATAACAAAGGTGTGATGACTATGGAAGAATACAACTAAAATTCCCTGTGTGCATGGGGGAATGGGGGAAGCACTGACAAGAGCTAGAGAAATGGAGGAAGAGATGGATAAGGGAAAGAAGGAGGCCATGGACCCAATCATGATGGAGAAAGACTAGATAAAGCAGATAATGACAACAGCTGGAAATACATGCAATGGAGTACCCTACCAATATAAGATGAATAATAAGAATATAGCCATATTAGATAGAGAGGGATTGGAAAGTGATGAAGAAGAGGTAGAGGATCTCTAGGATGTGGAGAAGATTGAATAAATCCTGCGCACAACATATGAAAGGAAGACAAGAGGTCCAAGGGTAGGAACAAAGGGAAGAACTCCTATCCATGTCCATGTCAGTGTGGAACCCATAACCCCATGTGCAACTAATACACCAGAAAGAACACCATCGTTTAAACAACTAAATTTTAGTGGAATAAAGACAACATGAAGTGCACCCAATCAAGGAGCAACAACTGGAGGAGCCAGTTCAGGAAGTAATAGTCAAGTATCTGCACCGCGCGGAGGTCGTAATTCATCACCGGTCAAAATGGCAGGACATGATCCCACCATCAGGTTACCCGAATTCAAGGGAGAGGCATAAGAGGATCCTGAAAAAACACTTGTTTATTTGTGAGAATATTTGGGAAGCGAAGTAGATCACAGATGATGATACAAAAATTGTGCAATTAGCTATCATGCTAAGATACCGCGCACTATATTGGTACATGAACTTCGATGTAAATAGTCTACCAGGAACAACAAGGACAATTGCATATGTCAAGAAGCTACTGATAAATGAATTTCAGAAGCCTAGTTCAAAAGATCAATACATGAATGAGATGATTGAGTTCAGACAGAAACCAGGTGAGTCTATTTGGAAGATTGATCAGAGGTTTAAACATCTTAAAGGTAAGTTGAAGTATGTCATGACTGATATGCAACATAGACATCTGTTTGTGAACTCACTATTACCACACCTAAAATACCCTTTGAAGCAACAAACATTTCAAACTCAGGAAAAGGCTCTACATGAAACCCTACAAATGAAAGAGAACCAGTAGCAGAAGACAAATCCAATGATAGAGGATTTGAAGGAGGATATGAAGAACCTCACATTTCAACTAAACCAAAATAGGGGCAAAGAGAAAAGAGAAGTTGTTTATTGTACCACATGCAGGACAAAAGGACACCATAAGAATGAGTGCCCAACTTTCACGCAGTACATGGAAACATGGCTACCAAACCCTTTGCTAACAAGAGGACCATGGTGTGAGATCTGTAAAACACATGGAAATGATCCATATCATTGTCCAATGATGTATAAGTATCAGACAATACCCAAGAGTTCATATTGCAACTTTTGCAAATCAGTGGGTCATGATGACAAAGAGTGTAGGACAATGGACTTGATGCGGGAGAGAATGTCAGAAACCTATAGGGTGCAGGCATAAATGATGACAGACAATATGGACCTCAGTTTAACCAGGTCCACCTCCATACAACACTGCACAACAACATTATAACACTGTGCAACCACAATACAATAACACGTAGCCTCAATATAACCTCACACAGTATAATCAGGTGCCGTAATACAATGTACCACGAGCAGATCGAGGTGGATACAAAGGTGGGGGACGAGGTAGAGGAAGATTTGGAAGAGGCAGAGGTCCAGTAGTGTGCCAAAAATTCCAACAACCAAAACATTATGCAAGGGAATGTCCACTTCCACCTGTGACATGTATCTATTGTCGTGCAATAAACCATGATATAGAGGAATGCCCAATACTTTTGGAGAAAATTCAAGAAAAACAAAATCATAACAATCAAAATGTTCAGTGGATTTTTGCAGAGGCGAGGGATGATGGAATAAATATCACATGAGGAGGTGCCAAGATAGGAACTGACACAGTAAGACATGAGTCAACACAAAACCGATGGGTGAAGAGGAATACTGAACCACAAAAATAGTTCGATGCGGGGAAAGAAAAATAAATATTCAAGGAGGCAAGACAGGAGTTCCTCAACCAAGATGTTGCATCTACATAAACCACACAACATACTCAGAACGTGCCAATGTACGATATTCCCTTATCAATGGACCACACCAGCAAAGTACCACCTATAGCGCAAGTAAGTACCATAAGGAATTTTTTGCAATCTTGTGTTAAACTACTGAATGACCAATCATCTGTTAAAATTTTGCAAAATATGTCAGAAAAATGTAACACAGAGGTAGAGGGGAAGTTAGAACATAAAATAGTCAATCACCTCCATACAAGAAGGAGGACAAGCAAGGAATTCAGACTGAATGCTAACATTGGAGATTTCAATATGGGGGATATCATATTGGACTTAGGCTCTAAGGTAAATATGTTATCTAAGAAGACATGTTAGTGTATGGGAGAGCCCACACTAGGATATTCACCTATCCAATTGAAGATAGAAAACCAACATAAAGTTCTACCAATTGGAAGAGTTAAGGGTGTGACAATAGATCTGGATGGAGTGTGCACTAAGGCAGACTTCGAAGTGATAGAAATAATGGATGACACAACACCTTATCCAACATTTCTTGGAATGGATTGGGCATTTGATAACCAGGACATAATGAACTTGAAGACAAGGATGATGACATTCGAATTAGGATAATACAAAGTCATTGCGCCATTAGATCCATCAGAAGGAGAAAGGTTTGTAGAACCCACTTGCTTATATCTGGATGAAATCAACCAGTTATATAGAACCATCGCGTGTGAATAAGATTATGTCAACCTAATTGTAGATGGGGTACTCAACTGGAGGAGCATCACATCATGTGCTTCTGATTCAGATACAGTGTTGGAGAATTGGCAACAAAGATTACATGAAGTATCCATAAGAAGGTGCACAAGAATAGACCACGCAGTGAGATGGGTAGGTACAGTGATAAGAGAACCTCCCAGTTTTCATGGGGTGAATGAATTAGAATAATTCCTAACAAGATAAAAAGATGAAGTGTTAGAGAATCAAAGGCTCTTATCCATAGACATTGCACTCAAGGAAATACCTGCAAGATGGTGGGGTGCACACAAAGAAACAGTTAAGGACTGGTACCAATGTAAGCAAATACTGCGCATTAGATTCGATGTAGAGCAGGGGAGCACTAATATGCATAGATATGATGGACATGAGACACCAACAAAACATTTGGATAAATGCAGAACAGTATGGAGGATGATACCACCAGAGGAATGGCCTCATCACTTCATCCACACATTAGAAGGAATTCCAACAAATTGGTATGTAGACCAGGAACTACGTAGAGGCACTGCAGAATGGACAACATTATAACATAATTTTATAGTCACTTTCTCATTTGAACATGAGAACCCCAACATGGATTCAACACTCCAACAGATAAGAGGGGTGATATTTATTGATGAACCATAGGTTGAACTTATGACAAAGTATCAACAACATAACATATAGACAGTTAAGGAACTACTGTCATGCTATCATGTGGAAGAAGAAGCACCAGATGAAGATGATTCACACAACAATCATATTACAAAAGTTGAAGTTGAAAGAGAGGTGGAAGGTCTATCTCTAGAATTAGAAGTGTTTGCCACATCGATCAAGGTGAATAAAGTCAACATTGAGACAAATGAGAATCCCATAATGGCCAACATTGGAGACTATTGGGATGAAAAAACAATGGAACGAATAACAGAGTCCCTGTGCGAGTACAATGACCTATTCCCAACAACATTTATAGAGATGAAAGACATATCAAGAGAGATAGGAGAAATGAAGATACCTCTCAAACCTGAGGCTAGATCTTTCAGAAAAAAGACCTTATAAACTAAACCCAATATATAAGCAGAAAGTGAAAGCATAAATTGATAGAATGTTAGAAGTTGGCATCATAGGACCAGTGGACAAATCTGAATGGATAACCCCTATGGTAGTGGAAGAAAAGAAACAAGGGGGGATAAGGATTTGTGTAGAACTGAGTAAACTGAATGATGCTTACCTACATGACCCTTTTCCCACCCCTTTCACAAATGAGGTATTAGAGAATGTGGGAGGCCAGGAGGCTTACTCATTTACAGATGGATTCTTAGGCTACTATCAGGTCAATATATCCCTAGAAGACAGGTACAAGACTACTTTTTCCACAGAATGGAGATCCTACCAGTACACAGTCATTCCTTTTGGGCCGAAGAATGCACCAACTATATTTTCAAGGGTAGTAATAGCTGCTTTTAAGGAGTTCATACATCCATTTTTAGAAGTATATCTGGATGATTGGACTATATACAACCTACTAAAAGATCATGTGGAAGTGTTAAGGATGATGTTGGAAAGATGCAGGCAGTGTCAGATATCATTGAATATCAAGAAGTGCATTTTTGGGACACCTTTTAGAATACTGTTGGGACATATAGTCTATAAACAAGGGTTATTGGTGAATCCTACTAAGATTGCAATAATTTTTAATTTACCACCACCAAAATCAGGGTGCCAGTTGAGAGAAACATTGGGACATACATGCTACTACAGAAAATTTATAAAAGGGTATTCATAGTGTTAGAAAATAATAGGTGTGCTCATTTAACCATAGACAATATATCAATATTGTCACCCAACCATAGGCCGAAGCCACCCCCGAACACCTTAACCTTGACAAAGAATAATTCCGGAAGAAAACCCTAGGCCTAATAGCCAATCAATGTAGCGTACCTCTATCCAGAGCTAGCACACAAGGCATAAAGTCCAAACCATAACCAATAGAAAGTCCAAGCCTAAATCAAGAATACAAGTTGCAGTAGCTGCAGTTGCAACTACTCTCCATACTTGCACAATTACTCAATTTAAGCAGTGCACACTCTTACATTTCTGCAGTTGCGAGCTATATGTATCAAATGAGCTCTAGCATCCTGTATCTATACTACTCCTCCTTAGTTTTCTGGGCCGACTTCTCATTCTGGAGGCTAAAAACTCAATATTAAATATTTCTTTTAGCCGACTTGTATTCTAGGGTTATGTCAATGCTTTAGGGTTTCTTCTTGCTTCCCTAAATATTCTATTCTTGTCAGGGTTACACATGGAGGTTAATACCTCCCACAACTACCATAATATCAACACTCCCTCCTAGCTAGGGAGGCATTGAAAACAATGTTCTTGAGCACAAACATACCATTCAACCGGTAGCATCATCATAGCCATACAAGCTATCTCATGATTAGATCAAGAGCACCATCATCACTATCAATATCATTTAATAGCATCAACTGCATCATCTCTCGAAGACATACTCCATCTGAGTAATCAAGCATGATGCTGAATAAGTCACTCACTCCACAGAGTGATGTTCTTCTAATCTAGGCATATGTCCTGGGAGAATAACTATTCCAACAGATGCTGGAAGCCACACCATGGGCTACAATGGCTATTCTTCTAATCCAGACACACATCCTTGAAGAATAAATGTCTTGGACCCTTTTCCATTTGGAGAATGTCTGTCCATTAGTACACCGACTATCCATCTAGCTGATAATCATTTTCAACACTACTGATAATCTACATGGCAATCAAAACAATGCCATTCAATAGAACACAATTGTGTCTATCCATAGTAGTACAAAAATACTATCGAGTGGTACACAACCACACCAAGTAGCACACAACTACTTAATAAGTAACACATAGTCACAACCAATGGAATACATCTACCACAGTAGCATACATCTACTGTCCATAGAAATACAATCTCCATAGAAATCATATCATCTGATATCATCCTACATAAAACAATATCATGATATAAACTGGGTCATCTGGGCCATTCTTCCACTCACATCTGTGAGATATGGAAGAGCATCTTCCCTTAGAATGTAAAACATCATCCATGGGCTATCTGGACTATTCTTCTCAAGCATAGACGAATAACTGTCCTTGATTTATGAGCCTGGACCAGTCATAGTGCAACCAGGAGAGAATGAGTCTGCCCTAGGGAATGCCTACCCCTCATTGTTGAACCTGTACCATTCACCTAACTGGGCCATTCCTATGACAATAATCATAGTGCAACCTGGATAGAATGAGTTTTCCCCAGGGAATGACTATCCAGACCATTTCCTAATGAAAACAACCATCCTGTACCAACCTCCAAAATGGACCATTCTTCGAAACTGCTCACAACTATGAACTTTGAAAGAATGAAAACCCGACGAGGCAGACCATTCTACTTGACCACTACTCAGAGTGATTGCCAAGAAGAATGAATGTCCTAGATCATTCCCCCACACTATCCACAAGGGGAATCACTGTCTATGGTATATCAACAATCTATCGAACCATTTTCATTACGAAAATGTTTGTCCGATCTGAACCATTTTCTGGACTGGAAAATGCCTGTCCAACAGAAATATCAAACCACTTTCCGAACTAGAAAGTAACTGCTCATCCTGGACCATTTTTCAGACTGAAAAATGACTATCCATAAATCAATAACACACCAGTGCTCCCTCCCAACCTGGGAGTAATCTCTTCCTTTTTCAATAAGGAAGTCGTCTCCACGATCCCTAACTTATTTCTTAAGTACACACACTTTTTCATCTTGGAAAGAGGCTTTACCAAAATATCTGCTATCTGCTCATCTGTGGAGATATATTGGAGAACCACTTCTCTTTTCTGGACTTCATCATGAAGAATGTAATGCTTGATCTCAATGTACTTCGGTCTGTCATGGAACACTGGTTTTTTCTGAAGGCTTCATATAACTCTGATCATTACAATATATCATGGTCGAATTCAACACTTCTGTTTCCTCCTAGCTCATGACATCGTGGCATGGCTCAAACTGAAACATATCTAAGTAGTACTTCTTCTGTCATCATGAGAGTTTGCCATGGATGAGCAATCCATCATGCCAAACTGTTGAGTAACTATTCTGATACACTATCTCAGTCATAGAAATTTTTCACCACGCTTCTGCTATATGTGAGATACTCTACATCAAGTTGTTTGAATCCATACAAGGTATTCTTATATCTGCATACATGGGTCTCTTTCTGGTATAAGATTCTTTCTCACTTGATTTATTGGGAAGAACAGTCTTTTACATCTAAATTCCAATTCATGGATACTACAAGAGGTATATCTGGAATACGCTGTTGTCATAGTCTTCTCCCTCCTTCTGGAAGAACCTATGAATCTTGAAATGCTTCCATTCATAAGTCTTTTTCACACTATTCTTTATCATAACTTCCATTTCTTCTGCTTGATTGTTTCTTAGTGAGTTCAAACCAAGCTGGTGTAGACCCCCTTTCCTCCAAAGGATTGCTCGACCTCCCGGTCTTGGATTGTTCAAAATACCAAGTCGAAGCGACTCTTTGGGTCTTTTTTTTTTTCTCCTAGTGACCACGACTATAACCGCAGGTCTATCCCTTCGCGATCTGGGCTTCAGGGATATCTCGAGCTCTTCCTTTACCTTTTCCCGAAATGCGCTTTCCCGGATCTCTGGGCTTCCACCACATGTATCCTCATATTCGCTGGTCCCACTATGGTTCGGGTTTCGCGACTTCGCGAACCTCTCGATTTATCACCCTTGAACTTCCAGACTTTCGATTTTTGAATTCCTTAATATGCCACTACGTGTTCCCCTTGTGATCAACGACTAGGATCCATTTGCGACTTTGGACTTCGCGACTTTGCTTTCGTTTAGCCTTCCAATGTTTCGAACTCCGAAGTGTTGAAAACACCTTACAACTATCTTTTGCGTAACTCTCCCAGATCTTATGGTCTGGAATCGTTTTCCTCCCTCGAGAACAAATCTTGTCCACTGACTTCAGTGAAGACTCCGGGGACTTCTCTCCTTGAATAATTTCCACTGCTCTCCCTCATGAGATTTACTTCTTCTACCTTCTTTCATTCCTCTGAACACCCTCTTCGACATTTAGTCGAAATCTTGATCTGTGCATACCTTGCAACATATCCTCTTCCACAGTCTACTCCCCTGTGTATGAATTTGCACTCCTTGTGACTGTTCTCCAACCGCTTCTATCTCTCGTGACTGAAATCACACTACTTCTCTCGAGCTTTCGAATATGAAAACTCTGTCACACACTCCTTGGAGATGTCAATGCACTCCTTGCATAGATACAAGTTCTCGTTACCTCTTCTGAGCTTCGATTTGAAACAGATTCGGTCACACACTCCTTGCAGACACTATGCACGCCTTGCACTCACTCAATAAAGAGAAACAATTGAAACTTAGTTACTCTTCACAGTGACTCATACATTCAACAATGCAAATGCAGTCATGGATATAAGAACACAAAATAACAGTGAAAATAGAAAGTATACCGTTCATTCAGAATGACACATAACAACCCTCATTGGGAAAATATTCCTATGCTATATTCATTCAACTGAAACTTACATACATTCATACAATATTTCTCTGTATCTCCCAACTCTTGACTTACAATGATAATCTACACATTAGATTCAACAACCACTCCTCGACAAAAATACAAAGCTTTATACAAAGGGACTCTCTTGAGTTCTTTCCTCCAAGTTCTCTATGCTATCCTATCAGAATTAAATGCTATCAACTACTTAACATTTATTACAATAAATATCGAGTCGGATAGATAAGAGCGCATGCTCCAGATTTGTACTGTGATCTATCTCATAAAAAAAAATACATTCCCCACCAATCTTACGCGATGGCTCGGCCTACGATCATTAAAGATGTTCATAACTCAAAAATATTTGTCAGATATTACATTAATACACCAATCTTTGAAATTCAAAAATATTTCAAAATACGCGCTAATGCACCCAGGTGTCTCCTGCTTGTGCTTTGTTGGCGATGCTCCTGCATCATACTCTCTTGGCTGAAAAATTCGTGGAATCCTGTCCATGATCTCCTGCACTGATCCTCCATGCTTCTGGATATCTGCTTCACCAACCCAACTGACATCTTCTACTGGTTGTCCTTTCCACTTCACCAAATATTCAAAATACGTCTTTCTTCGGGTCTTTTTACCAACTCGCTGATCTACGATCTTTTCCATCTGCATCTTCTCTGCTACATGCATTTGATTTCTCCACTGAATTTCTCC
>JASDQU010100108.1:172323-188822 GCA_032191745.1 Picea mariana
GATTGGTACTATGGCATACAAATTGGAGTTGCCTGCATCTTCACGAGTACACCCGGTTTTCCATGTTTCATGCTTAAAAAAGGTTATAGGTGACAAGATCCCAGTTCAAACTATATTGCCAGAACTTGACGAGGAAGGAAAAATCATATTGGAGCTTGAAGCCATCACTGACACAAGAATTCGTCAGCTGAGGAATAGATCCATTTCAGAGTATCTCATTAAATGGAGGAAACTACCGGCTGAAGATTCCACTTGGGAAGATGAGTCTTTTATACAGAAGCATCCAGAGTTACTCAAGCGTTGCGGACAACACTTTTCTCAAGGGGAGGGGGCATGCTAAGCCCTAATATTGTCTCATTACCCCTTAATTGGGGCATATTTTATTAGTAATGTTATTTTATTTATGTCGGCTTTAGGCCATTAGTTGTAATTATACCTCCTAGTCTCCTATATATACCAAGGAGACATTTTCATTTGGAATCATCTTGTACTTGAACATTTAAGTGGGGTAAAAGGAGGTTGCCCCCTCAAAGAGGCTTATTATCTGAAATTATCTCTTTTTCAAAGCGTTGAGTACATTTTCTGGGGATTTTCTATGCTATATTGATATTTGGTTCCTAACATATTTCCTTTGATTAGAAGCTTGGTTGTGCATTCATGGATGTGCCTTATTATTTCTCTGATCTTCTGCCCTACCCCTTTGACAATTCTGATTCTTGGAACCTTTGATGAAGCCTCTCTTTTCTTTTTAAGATGAGATTTTCTAACTACTTGAGTAGTTATGGTTTCTTCCTTCTAGAAATTCTCGTACAAGTTTCTTATTGAAAAATTTCATTTAATAAATTCGTCATTAAGTCCTCATTAATGAACTCACATAATTAATATGTTTATATTGAAAATGGGTCCCTTTCCTTTTTGAATAAAAGTTTTTAAAATAAACTTTTATTTTCATAATTTAATTAATTGCCTATTTAAAATAGGAGGATTGTGTTTTAACTTTATCGGAGTGATAATCAACTTTTTAGCCATGTAAACCACTTCTGATGTGATATTCATCATCTTAACTTTGAAACGATATAAATTTTGCACAAATCCGTCGCCCGGATCTCAAGATATGAGCTCGTGAAGTTGAGTTGTCACACAGGCTTATTAAAAATGAAGTTGATTGATATTTTAATTTCTGGGGAAAATGTAGCAACTTTCAAGCCTTGAAACCTAAACCATCATCTTCTACGTTGAAATACCTTTACATTGGTATAAATTTTGCACGATTCTGACACCCGAAGCTCAAGATATGGCCTCCGGAGGATTAACACTCAACCACTGTTGATCAAAATTCATGGGCAAATCTGGGCCCTTGGATTAAATTTCGCCCTTCCTAAAGGAAATTCGACTTGTGCCAAGTCATTGATGAGTCAACCATTATTATATTGCCATGTGTATTCATTAAAAATATGCCATGTGGTGTGATCTCATAGGTTGATGAAATTTCCATGTCATCCATTAATTGGCTGCCATGTGGCACCCTTCTTTGATCTCCATGCTGCCAAGTGTCATGATTTCATAGCTCAAACCGGTCTCCATGTAATCCAGAGAAAGCTTGACATATGGCATAATGTTAAAGGTAAAGAATTAAAATAAATAAAATTAAAAAGGTGAGAAAATAAAATAATAATAAAAAAAGGGATTAAAGTGGAAAGGGCATAAGTGTGGGAAGGACGAGAGTGTAGGATAAGGGGGGAAGGGGGTTAATTTGTAGGTGGAGGAGATGAGTGAGGGAAAATGTGGGTCACAGGAGNAGGTGGTGGAGATGAGGGGGGTGACGTAGGGTGAGGTGGGGGAGAGGGGGAGAAATGAGAGGAGCGGGTTGGGAAGTGAGGGGGAGGGAATGAGTTGAGTTATGGTGATTTTGGTCGACCATCATAACTCAAATAAATATTAAGTATGGAATTGGTGAGGGATGAGGGGTGAGGAAATGGAGAGAGGGGGTAATAAATATTAAGTATGGAATTGGTGAGGGATGAGGGGTGAGGAAATGGAGAGAGGGGGGTATTTTGAGGGGAGAAAAAGTGAGGGGGGTGAAAAACGAGGTGAGTGGGGAAGGGTGAGCCGACATGAGAGATGTAAGCAGATATGGTGTGTGAGTACTCCTCACCATAACTTAAAATAAAACTAAGTACAAAGTGGGAGAAAGTAATGGATAAGGGAGGTGGATTAAGAGAGGAGAAATTTTTTAAGCGTGGGATGAGTATGGCGGGTTCCCACGAGTGATAAATTTTTATGGGTTTTGAACCCAATACACGAATATTTTCAAGGGTCTTGAACCCCAAAAAATTTAAAATCACTTCTAAAAGATTAGCTTTATTCCAGATGAAAGAGGCGCCATTTTCCGCCTTAAACTTTAAACTTGGATATCTTGAGCATACGAACTCGGATTTTCGATCCGAAAAATGCGTGACAAAGTTGAGGCTGGGGAATACACAAGGAACTTATAATATTTCAAAAATTTTCATTTTATGATATTGATTGTTTTTATTAATCAAAGAGCGGGAAAATAAAGATGACCAAATTTTGGTCAACAATTGGCTCCAACTGCAGGACAGTGACCCCCTGTGGGTTTCTGAGAACACCTGAATCTCAAGACCAACTTCCTTATCCATTGGGATATATAATCATCTTCAAAATGAATTCTAGTAATTCTTCTTATTTCATGGAGTTACCTTCAAGTTTTCCGCCTTATTGTGCAATATTGAACAAAAATATGTATATACATGATCTACCTACCCCTACTTATTTGAACAAAAGAGGAACCTTAGGTGTAGGCATATTTCCAATGGATCCATTTAAGCATCCAACCGACTTATAGAATGAGCTCCTGAATTGGGCAATATGTTGGGCCGCTTCCAGATGATAAAAAACATGCCCAAAGTATACTGTGATGAGACTGAGCAAGATGTGCTTGAAATCTGATTGTATTGCTTGGCCAACAATGCTTTGGAACCATGATTCAATTAAATCAACTTTTATTTTCTCAAGAATTTTGTGTTCTTTGATTGGATAAGGAGTTTCCAATCTGAGAATAATTTCAAATTTTTCCTTATCATCAACCACATCTAAGATTTATGATTCAATATTAATTCCTTGAAGGAATTCTTCCTTTGTACAATGATCATGTCTCCGTGGTGAGGTTGCAATGGTGAAATGTTGGTGAAATTTTGTGGGGAACTGTAAGGCCATATTTTGTTTTTCATCAATAACTTCATGATCTTCAGAAACAAAATGTATCATCCATGATCCCTCTTGCTGCAAATGTATTTTTCTTTTGATGCTTTGAAAATTCCTTCTTCATGAAACTCGGCCTCAGGAAAACAATCCACATAATACAAATCTGATGTAAAGTGATGATTTCTATCCCTTCGATGTAAACATTGTTTTTGTGGCTTGATATACATTGGTTGTATTATTTGAGACTCTGCTATAATATTTTCATACTGAATTAAGTCCTCATGTTCATCCTTGAGTTCTCTATAATCATCACTTTCAAATTGAGCACATGAGAGGTTGAGATTTACCTCCCATGAAGTATACGGAGGATGGTGTTCTTCTTGGATTGAAAATTTAGTGTTTTCATTTTCTGTTTCAAGATCAAGATATGGAAAAAAAAATTCATTTCTTTCCTCAAAGTTTTTTTCTAAATTCATTCCTCCATTGTCTTGGATCAATTTTGGGGGGTCTAATATGTTGGCACCGGTATCAAGAATGAATATTTCAATGAGTTGATCTCATTGCATTAATTTTTTCCAACTGCGTTTTCCTTCTTTCCTCAATAGAAATCTCGAATTTGTGGGCAAATCATTTTCGTAATAGCTAAAAATAATGACATCGTCTGAAAACATTTCTTGAGGAATCTCATGAAGAACTTTCATAAATCTGAAAGAGAAATCTTTAACTGTTTCTTCTTCATTCATCCCGATTTCAACCAACTTCAAGAAAAGAGAATATGGATCTTTTCTTGAGAAATATCTTTCGACAAACAAGTTTTCTGGTACATCCCCACTAGTGATGGTTCCAGGAAGCAATGAATAAAACCCTTCACTAGCATCTTCTTTTAAAGTTAAGATAAATAACCAACATGCAACATCATTTTGAGCCACATTAAAAATTTCACAAGCATTGTCAAATTTAATCAAATGTTTCTCTGCATCTTCTGAAACATTCCAGCAGAATGTTGGAAATTTGTCCACGGAAATATCTGTCAAGGGGTGAACTTCTCCTTGCAAACTGAGTGGCATTTTGTGCAACCTTTTCTTTCTTTGGATACCTCCTGCTTTCACTGTTCCTTGAACAACTTCTGTTGATGGAGGAGGCTAAATCTCTTGATAGCATGAGAAAAATTCCTCAAAGGAGTCTTCATATACATATTCTTGAAATTCAAATATCTTTTCAGTGAAGTCACCGAGGCATATTTCTTTAAGATCTTGAGTTTTGAGGATGGAGTTGTCAGGGAGATCATCCTCCCAAATATTTGGTGTTTTTTTGGTTCCATAAAGGTTGTCACAACTGATTTGTGACTGAAATTTCAACAATAAATCTTCAAGGCCATTCAATGTTCTTTGAACAAGGTTCTCCAAAACCCAATTCATTTTGAATCAATCTCTAAATTTTCTCTCAAACTGCAACCAGAATGCTTTGTCTTAAAATAATATCTGATCCAAAATGTATCATATCTCTTGAAAAAAAAATGTCCCTAGTATGGTCACCAAAAATGTTGATACTCGGATCTGTTAAGACCGTAACAATAACCTCATGAGGACAGTAACACCCCTTCGCTTTTAGAGAGGTGATTCTCCTCTTTGGCTAAAAGATATTTCTTTGAATATCTTGGATTAGGGAGAGTGTTAGGCAACAAACCCCAAATCTTTATTGCTTGGATTTATATGAAAATGGTTCTTCAATAACTCAATATGATCATTATGTGCAACTAAAGTCTTTTTGCAATAAGGAAAAATTGAAGGAGGGCTTCAACATCAGAATCAAATTGTGATCAACATCACACACAATCTTCTTAATCATATATACATACATCCATGTCTTCTTCATAAAAATAAATAGGAGAGAATAATTTGATCATCTCAAATAATTTTAAAAGAGTAGTGCTATCAAGGTCAAAAGAGATTTGATAGGTCAACCTCAAATATCTCATACTTAAAACTCAAAGTTACAAGATACAATCAAGATCAACCCAGAAACAATTCTTTGTGGAGTTTATTCATGAAAAATGTTCTTCATTACAAAATATTTGATAGTCATGTATATGGGTATAAACACTCCATGATAATACAAGAAAAGTCTGTAGAAGAGTGCAAGTGCCCAACTCAAAGATTCAAGCATAAAGCTATGAGAAATGGTGTAGATGAAGAAAAAGAGTGGAGAAGATGGAGATTTCTTTCCTTTGATTAGAATCTTGGCTATACATTCATGGTTGTTCCTTCTTCTTGCTCTGATCTTCTTCCTTGCCCCTTTGACAATTCTGATTCTTGGAACCTTTGATGAAGCCTCTCTTTTCTTTTTAAGATGAGATTTTCTAACTACTTGAGTAGTTAGGGTTTCTTCCTTCTAGAAATTCCCTTACAAGTTTTTTCTTGAAACATTCCCTTTAATAAATTACTCATGAATTCCTCATTAATGAATTCACATAATTAATATATGTATATTGAAAATGGGTCCTTTTCCTTTTTGAATAAAACTTTTTAAAATAAACTTTTATTTTCGCAATTTAATTAGTTGCCCATTTAAATTAGGAATGTGTTTTGACTTTTTGGGAGTGATAATTAATGTTTTATCCATGGAAACCATTTCTTATGTGATCTTCATTGTCTTATCTTTTCAACGATATAAAGTTTGTGCAAATCCATTGCTCGGATCTCAAGATATGAGCTCGTGAAGTTGAGTTGTCACGCGGGCCTAATAAAAATGAAGCTGACTGATATTTTAATTTCTGTGGAAAATGTATCAAATTTCAAGCCTTGCAACCTATACCATCATCTTCCACATTGAAATACCTTTCCAATGGTATAAAATTTGCGTGATTCCGACACCCAGAGCTCACGTTATGGCCTCCGGAAGATTAACGCTCAATCATCGTTGATCAAAATTCATGGGCAAATCTGGGCCCTTGGATTAAATTTCGCCCTTCCTTAAGGAAATTCGACTTGTGCCAAGTCATTGATGCGTCAACCATTAGTATATTTCCATGTGTATCCAATAAAATTACGCCATGTGGTGTGATCTCATAGGTTGATGAAACTGCCATGTCATCCATTAATTGGCTGCCATGTGGCACCATTCTTTGATCTCTATGTGGCACTACTCCATGCTGCCAAGTGTCACGATTTCATAGCTCAAACCGGTCCATGTAATCCAGAGAAAGCTTGACATATTGCATAATGTTAAAGGNGGTGAGGAGAGGGGGGAGGGGGGGAAGGGTGATCAGGATGGGAAGTGTGGGGGAGGGAATGATTTGAGTTATGGCGAGTCTGATAGACCTCCATAACTCAAATAAATATTTTTTTTGAACCACGGGGAAATCGATAACACGTCGGAATTACCTGGGCCAGGCCCAAGTTCAAATCCGTCGGCTGCCACTATAAACCCACGAGTATATCCAACAGCGCACAAGCTAGATATACCAATAACTTGTGACCAATACTAGATATACCATAACTCAAATAAATATTAAGTATAGAATGGGTGAGGGATGAGGGGTGAGAAAATGGAGAGAGGGGGGTATTTTGAGGGGGTGAAAAAAGAGGTGAGTGGAAAAGGGTGAGTGGGCATGAGAGATGTAAGGGGATATGGTGAGTGAGTCCTCCCTGCCATAACTTAAAATAAAACTAAGTACAGAGTGGGGGAAAGTAAGGAATAAGGGAGGTGGATTAAGAGAGGAGAAATTATTTAAGTGTCGGATGAGTATGGCGGGTTCCCATGAGTGATATATTTTTATGGGTTTTGAACCCAATACAAGAATATTTTCAAGGGTCTTGAACCCGAAAAAATTTAAAATCACTTCCAAAAGCTTAGCTTTATTCCACATGAAAGAGACATCATTTTCTGCTTTAAACTTTAAACTTGGATATCTTGAGCATACGAACTCAGATTTGTGATCCGAAAAATGTGTGACAAAGCTGAGGCTGGGGAATACACAAGGAACTTATAATATTTCAAAATTTTTCATTTTCTGATATAATTTTTTTTTTATTAATTCAAGAGTGGGAAAATAAAAATGACCAAATTTTTGTCAACAACTGGCTCCAACTGCGGGACAATGACCCCCTGTGGGTTGTTGAGAACACCGAAATCTCAAGACCAACTACCTTCTCCATTGAGCTATGGAATCATCCTCAAAATGAATTCTTGTAATTCTTCTTATTTCATGGAGTTACCTTCAAGTTTGACTGCCTTATTGTGCAACATTGAACAAAAATATGTACATACATGATCTACCTATCCCTACTTATTTGAAAGAAAGGGGCACCTTAGGTTTAGGCAGATTTTCAATGGAGCCATTCAAGCATCCAATCGAATTGTAGAATGAGCTCTTTTGAGGCTGCTACTAGATGATAAAAAACATGCCCAAAGTATATTGTGATGAGATTGAGCAAGATGTGCTTGAAATATGATTGTATTGCTTGGACAATAATACTTTGGAACCATGATTCAATTAAATCAACTTTTATTTGATCAAGAATGTTGTGTTCTTTGATTGGATAAGGAATTTCCAATCTGAGAATAATTTCATATTTTTCTGTATCATCAATCACATCTAAGATTTCTGATTCAACATTAATTCCTTGAAGGCTTCCTTTGTACAATGATCATGTCTTCGTGGTGAGGTTGCAATGGTGAAATGTTGGTGAAATTTTGTGGGGAACTGTAAGGCCATATTTTGTTGTTCATCAATAACTTCATGATCTTTAGAAATAAAATGTATCATCCATGATTCCTCTTGCTGCAAATGTATTTCCTTTGATGCTTTGAAAATTCCTTCTTCATGAAACTCGGCCTCAGGAAAACAATCGACATAATACAAATTTGATGTAAAGTGATTATTTATATCCCTTCGATGTAAACATTGTTGTTATGGATTGATATACATTGGTTGTATTATTTGAGAATTTGAGACTCTGCTACAATCTTTTCATACTGAATTCAGTCCTCATGTTCATCCTTGAGTTCACTATAATCATCACTTTCAAATTGAGCACATGAGAGGTTGAGATTTACCTTCTATCAAGTATACAGAGGATGGTGTTCTTCTTGGATTGAAAATTTAGTGTTTTCATTTTCTATTTCAAGATCAAGATCTAAGAAAAAAATTTCATTTCTTTCCTCAAAGTTTTTTTTTTTCTAAATTCATTCTTCCATTGTCTTGGATCAATTTTGGGGGGTCTAATATGTTAGCACCGGTTTCAAGAATGAATCTATCAATGAGTTGAGCTCGTTGCATTAATTTTTCCAACTGCATTTTTCTTCTTTCCTCAATAGAAATCCAATTTTGTGGGCAAAGCATTTTCGTAACAACTGAAAATAATGACATCGTTTGGAAACATTTTTGAGGAATCTCATGAAGAACTTTCATAAATTTGAAAGAGAAATCTTTAACTGTTTCTCCTTCATTCATCCCAATTTCAACCAACTTCAAGAAAAGAGAACATGGATCTTTTCTTGAGAAATATCTTTCGACAAACAAGTTTTCTAGTACATCCCAACTAGTGATGGTTCCAAGCAACAATGAATAAAACCATTCACTGGCATCTTCTTTTAAATTCAAGATAAATAACCGGCATGCAACATCATTTTGAGACACATTAAAAATTTCACAAGTATTGTCAAATTTAATCAAATGTTTCTCTGCATGTTCTGAAACATTCCTACAGAATGTTGGAAATTTGTCCATGGAAATATCTAGCAAGGGGTGAAATTCTCCTTGCAAACTGAGTGGGCTTCTTGTTGGATTACTGAGAGGGGNGCAATGAACAAATGAACAATCATACACATACATAGTACACCAATGTTTTACGTGGAAACCCAAAGCAGGAGAAAAACACATAATTTTTTTTCTTATATGTATTGAAGAATTACATTCATTGGAAGCACAAAATTCCTTTGTTTTCCAGTTGCAACTGGAAGGAGGCTCCAACCCCCTAGTTTCTCAGGCTACAACCCAAGGGAATATCCAACTCCCCAATTCTCTGGCTACAACTAGAAGGAGGCTACAACCCCCTAAGTTCTCCGACTACAACCGAAAGGTGGCTACAACCACCTATCCTTGCCTCGTCCAACTGCCTTGAAGTAGAAGTAGAATGATGAAACCCCTGTCACACTATCACTGTGAGATATACCGTTGTACAACTGTATCAACCTGTACCACTGACCTGCATCCAACCTGTACAACTATCCTGTAATCAATATGTACCCGAACTGAACATGTATCAACAAAAATACAATAGGTAAGCGACTTATATTACTGCAGCACGCGTATGTACACACCCTATCTGTTATGCAGTTCGCGTATGTACGCTACCAAACTGTTATGCAACCTGCGTATGCCTTCTGAAAACTAGGGTTTTCTTTCTTCTGAAAACTTCTAACCCTATGTAACTTCTTTCACATAGATTTGTAACCTGTCACTGTATCTAGATTGTAACTGTACCCTGTGCATGCATCCTCATACATAACCTTTACCCAAAGCATATATATATATCTCTAGTCATGTGCCATATAGGGGTTTGAAATCATGAACAAGAATAATAACCCTCACATGATCTAGTCATCAAACCCTTTATGATATTCAACCTCTCAATACATCAACCACTTTACAAATACAAGCTCTCAACCATGTACCACAAACCCTTAGCCATATGCCAAGAAATACAAGATGTGCATCAACAAGAAGTATCAATGATAAATATACCAACACTGTATTTTTGTAGATCTGACTTATGCAGAAGATCCCATGCAACCACTAGTCTCTCTAGGGAGAATCCTCAAATCTCCATAACCATTTCTCATGCATACATCAAAATCCAACTATTCATAGAAATAATACATACCTTTTGAACCAATGGATAGATCTGATGTATCTGAGCACTGTAGACCTTCTTGGGAGCTTGATCTCAGAATCTAGAACCTATGCATCTTCATCTTCTCAAGTTTCCATGGATTTACCAACATGTACGCACCCTAATACCATGCCATCCCGTGTACACATGCACCCTAATACACTGTCAGCCCGCGTACGCCTCAGTATGTATGCACCCTAATACACTATCATCTCACACATGCCTCAGAAAATAGGTTTTTTTAGTATTCACTGTAATTCCGAGAATTTCGCTGTCAACTCTTCGTACTACCTCAGACTTTCACAACTTTAGATGTATCAATGAGTACTTGCAATAAGCCTCACACAACAAAAGATATTCAATGTGTTCAAGTGTGATTAAATGAGAGAGCTTTGCCTCTTATTCATACTTTCATGTAGCATTACACTTTCCTTATTTTAGGGAGTTCTCCATTTACTTTATTATTTAAATAATTTCTTTTGCAAACACTTTGACTTTTAGGGGCTTCTATATGACTCATGAGGGTTCTCCAACTTCATATGGCCGTAACTCTCTAATTGTGAGGATTTATGTGATGTTCCACATACCAACGAAAATGGCATGATAAGCACTATCCATCTAGGATAGTTTCATTGATGAATTCACCGAACTTCATCTCATTATTCCACAGTTAAGCATGGGTTCTCTAACCATAGTTCTAGGATAACTCAATCCACAAAGCATCTTCCCGTGAGGGATTTCACCATAAGAGGACCACTTTGCAGTTCATCCATTTGTACTTCTTATCAACCATGACAAGACAATAATGAGTCATCTTTACATAAAACAAACTTGGGTCCATTACCCAAACCTTTGTGCTACCAAACTTTCTTCAAGGGTTGACATCAATGACAACCAACCTTAATCAACAATCTCCCTCTTTGGCATTGATGGCAACACTCTGATGCAATACTGAAATCATGTCATGCAATACTAAAGTCATATCACTCATGCTCCCCATAGAACCATGCCTCTGTCCTATGCATCTTTGTGACCATTGCTCCCCCTGGAATCATGCCTTTGTCCTCTGCATCTCTGTGACCATTGCTCCCCTTGGAATCATGCTTATGTCTTATGCATCTGATAAATCTCTCCCCCTTTGTCATCAATGACAAAGGTATCTTTCCATCTGGGGCTGCTCCCCCTAACTGAACTGTCCTCTTTATGGTGCTTCCTCGTGTACATCAAAGACATATAAGATAAGCATTCAAAAGCATTCATTTTGGAGTAGAAATAAGTCCAAGTCTTTGGCAAAGATACTCAAAGGCTTCCCATGGAAGTGGTTTTGTAAAGATGTCTGCCACTTGTTCTTTTGTACCCACATACTCAACTCTTGTGTGCTTTTCTGCAACCTGTTCCCATAGAAAGTGATACTTGATTGGAATGTGCTTCGTGTTGGAGTGCATCACCAAGTTCTTTGAGATACCGATGGTGCTTGTATTATCACAATAGATTGGAATGGGCTCATCATACTCAACATGTATGTTTGTCAGAGTTTGTTTCATCCAAAGAACCTATGTACAACATGCTGTTGTTGTAATATACTCTGCATCGACTGTAGATAAATATACTAATGATTGTTTCTTGCTCAACCATGATACTAAACACTCACCCAAGTAGAACACTACTACACAGGTGCTTAGTCGGTCATTAATACAACCTGCCCAATCTGCATCTATGTAGGCAATAAGTGATATATCCTTTCCTTTTGGATACCATAATCCAAACTCTTCTGTTCCTTTGAGATATCTGAAAATACTCTTCACTGCTAATATATGTGATTCCTTTGGTGCTGCTTGAAATCATGCCACTTTTCCAATTGCCTGCATTACATATGGTCTGGATGTTGTCACATATAGTAGGCTACCAATCATTGAACTGTATTGCCTCTGATATGTAGACTTTGAATCATCATCTTTGCTCAACTTACAACTAGTTTGCATGGGAGTGATAATTGGTTTGCAATCTTCCATTCCGAACCTTTTAGCATTTATATGATATACTTAGTTTGAGAAATAAAAGGATAGGTCTCCAAGTAATGACATTTCAAATTCATTGTGCATATCCTTTGCAAATTTCTGGCTTAACCTGTCATCATCACTACCAAAAATAATATTATCAACATAAACTTCAATTAATAAAATACTATCTTGACTTACCTTGATGTAGAGGTTGTTGTCTACACTTCCTTTTCTGAACCCTGCCTACTATAGATATTTATCCAGTCTAGAGTACCATGCTCTAGGAGCATGTTTTAGACCATATAAGGCCTTCTTTAATTTACACACATAATCTACGTTCTCTGACAACTGAAATCCTTTTGGTTGTTCAATGTAGACTTCTTCTTCAAGTTCCCCATTCAGAAAAGCTTATTTTACATCCATTTGATACACTTTAATATTTTTGGAGCATGCATAAGCTAAAAGAAATCAGATTGCTTCCATTCTAGCAACTGGGGCAAATGTCTCTTCAAAGTCAATTCCTTCAACCTGTGCATATCATTTACATACCAATCTAGCTTTGTTCCTTGTAACCTGTCCATATTCATTCAATTTATTTCTGTATACCGACTTTGTGACGATCACATTCTTATCCTTTGGTCTTGGAACCAATTCCCAAGTGTCATTTTTCTCTATTTGATCCAATTCTTCATCCATGGCCTTATTCCAAAATTCATCCTTACTGGCCTCTTCAAAATATGTTGGTTCAATCGTAGATGTGAGTGCTAGGTGTGTTTGTTCTGGTGAACACATTCTTCTTCTAGTCTCACTCTTGCATCTTTGTTTCTGATAATCTGATCTGAAGGATGATTCTTCTGTACTCATTTGCTAGGTGTCTTTGGAGGCACTTGCTAAACTTGCTCTTCTTCTTCCGTCGTATCCTCTTCATCTTCCCCTTCTTTTTCATCTTTCGTTTCTTCTTCGTAAAGATGTTCCACAACTTTGTTCAATCTCAAGTTGTAACGCTTGTATGCTTTCCTTGTACTTGAGTAACCAACAAGTACTCCTTTGTCCACACGAAGTTCAAACTTTCCCATTCTTCCATCTTCTCTTTTGATGTAGCATTTTCTTCCAAAAACTCTGAAGTGCTTCACATTTGCTGGTCTTCCTTTCCATAGCTCATAGGGAGTTTTGTCAGTGTTGTTTATGAGAATTACTCTGTTTTGAATGTGAACTGTTGTATGCACTGCTTGTGTTCAAAAGATATCTATCATTTTGGAATCCATTAGCATTGTTCGAGCCATTTCCTGTACTATCCTCTTCTTTATTTCAACAACTCCATTCTGTTGAGGTGTCTTAGCAATGAAGAATTGCCTTTTTATTCTATGACTGCTGCAATATTCCATAAATTCCTTTGAAGTGAAGTCTCCTCCATTATTATATCTCAAGCATTTGATTTTTGAATCCATTTCATTTTCAACCATTTCCTTGTAGATCTTGAAGTTTTCAAAAGCTTTTGACTTATTCTTGAGAAAGCAAACTGCAGTCAATCTTGTATAATCATCAACTAATAACATAAAATATTTCTCACCTTTTAAACCCTTTGTTGTAGTTGGTCCAACTAGATTAGTGTGCACAATTTCCAATGGTCTTGTCGTTGAATATTCCTTTGATTTGAACCTGGCCTTTGTTTTCATTCATTGTTGACAATGCTTGCATAAAGTGTTGGTTGGTTTCGTGATCTTGGGAATTTCTTTGACTGCTTCTCTTTTGCTGACTTTGACAAGGTTATCAAAATGTATATTCTTCTGTGCCATAACCAACTTTCATCTTCCTTTCCTAGACAACACTTTTCATTTCAAATTTCACTTAACACATATATGTTGCTTGAAGTTCTCGCAACTGTAGCAATCAATTTTCCTAAACCTTCTTTTCTTATCTCGGACTTTTGTGAATCAAAAGTAAATTTATGACCTTGGTCACACATTTGACTCACACTTGGAAGATTATGTTTCATATCTTGTACTAGTAGAACATTTTCTGCCTTTGTATTCTTGTTCCCAATTCTGACTGTGCCTTTTCCAATGATTTTAGCTGGATCATCATTTCCGAAGGAGACTGATCCATCTCTTTCCTTTCTTAGAGTAAGAAACATGTCTCTATAACCTGTCATGTGTTTTGAACAACCACTGTCAACATACCAACCATGTTTCTTCTGCTTAGCTTGTAGAGCGAGTGTGCATTCTTCATTGCTGTACTGATTCTGCTTTCTTATCCATGTCATTTTCTGAGGTTCCTGTCTGTGATTGTTGTTGTTCCGTTGTGGTTCTCTAGGAGGGATTGTCATTCTGCAATATTTTTCCATGTGTCCAAAGTTGTTACACTTGTAGCATTCCACTTCAGTGCTCAATGATTCAAACATGTTGTAACTTCTTCTCTGTGTTTCACTAGGCCTTCTTGGATAACCCTTTTGTGTATGACTTTCAGAGTTGTTTATGTTCCTATTGTTAGCTCTGCAATTTACAGCTTTATGTCCAAAATTTTTACATGCATAACATAAACCAAAAAATATAGTTTGATACATGGGAGTTGAAGATCTTCTGAAAGGAGGTGCTCTTATGAATCCTTTTTCTTCTTGAGACCTATCCATTTCTATCGGTTGTTGATTCTGAAATCTAAATCTTCTCAGTGGAGGAGTGTCCCTGTAATTTTCTCTGTAGACCTTCCTATCCCCTTTGATTGTTTCTGCATAGATTTTTGGATATGTTTCTTGTTCTATTGTTTTGGAGCTTGATCCCTTTTCTGTCCGATTGTATACAAGTCTAGACTTGTCATGATTAGTCCTTTGACTGCTGATGATGTCATTCAAAACTTTTGAGTTGTTATGCATATTTTTCTTTTGAAGATCCTTTCTTAATGTGACAATTTCTGCTTCCAAATTTTCAATGATCATGTCTCTTCCTTCTAGTTGTTCTTTGAGTGCTTCTTCAATTATTTCATCTTTTTCAATTTGAACCTTAAAATTTGTGATCATTTGTTCTAATTCCTGAGTGTCTTCTTTCTTGTCTAGTTCTGCTTGTAGCTTCTTTCTTTTCCTCTTTTCTCTTCTGATAACTTCTATGGCACTCATCAATTCCTCTCGGTAGTCAACTTCTGCCTCTTCAATTTCTTCTTCAGCTTCTTCATATTCTACTTCAGAGACTTCTTTATCAAAGTCTTCTACTGCCATGAATAGAACTCTTTCTGTCTCACTGTCACAGACTTCATCTTCATCTGATGATGAGATGTCTTCTTTGGTGCATAAGCTTTTTTTGAAAACTTTCTTTGTGGTTCTTTTGCCTTCATATGTTTGTTTTCTTTTTGAGTCACCTTCATCAGTTCTCTTTTTCTTACAAAAACATTTGTTAGCAAAATGACAATTACCATCACAATTAAAACAAATTAAGGAAGCTTAAGTCTATACCTCCCATCGGCTCCCTTGTTCAGTCTTCTGACAAAGTTGGCCACTTCTTCATCATCTTCTGAGACGTCACTATTGCTACTATGTTCTTTTTCTTGTTGCTTTCCATTTTGCTTTGATCTTTTGGATGCCTTGAAGCCTGCTTCTTTTACATCTGGATTTTTCTGTTTAGTTCTCATTTCATATGCTGTGAAGATTCCATGTAGTTCATCCATGCTCATTGAGTTTAGATCTGCTCTTTATTCTAGTGCTGATATCCTAGGGTCAAATCTCATAGGAAGAGATCTTAGTACCTTTTGAAAAATTACCAATTCTTTGATTTCTTCTCCCAATCCCATGATTGCATTTATTGTTTCACCGACTCATAAGAAGTAAGCTGCAATATTCTCATATTCCTTCGTCTTTAGTTGTTTGAACTGACCTCTGTAAATTTGAAGCTTTGCTGCTTTGACTTTTGAATCTTCTTCTCAAATATTTCGAAGTTTGTCCCAAATCTCTTTAGCAGATTTACAATGTGCAACTTTGGTGAATACCGTTTCACCAAGACCATTCATAAGTGCATTTGTGGCTTTGGAATTATTCTGACCGAGTTTCACTACTTTGTCATTTGTTGGCAGAACTGCTGGTACTGTGTATCCATCTACAATTGATTTCCAAATTTCAAATCCCTGTGCCTGTATATATGTCTTCATCCTTATGCTCCAAAATACATACTTCTGTCCATCAAACCGTGGTATTCCATTTTTATATAAGTTGTTTCTCTCCATGATCTACCTTTTAGTGGTTAAAATGATTTCTGAAATAACTCGCTCTGATACTAATTGTTGGATTACTCAGAAGGGGGGTGAATCAATAATAGAGCAATCTAATCCTTTTTAAACATATAATCCAAGTGATCTACCAATGTAGCATTTGTTGAAATTACTAAGACAACTGAGA
>JASDQU010100108.1:188828-203569 GCA_032191745.1 Picea mariana
GGGTGAATTAGTTGTTAATGTGCTTAAACAATCTATGACTATTCAAATAATTTTTAATCTCTTTCAAGTGACCATCAATATTATACAAGATATGAACAACATAAATAATGAACATTAGTCACAGATAAGATATACACAGAGACATATTTTCATGAGGAAACCCATAAAGGGAGAAAACCTCTTCTTCTTCGAATGATAGGTAGTCTTTTAAATTCTGTACATCATCTATCTTTGAGCACCAACTCAATGTGAGGCTACTACCTCTATTTTACAAGCTCCAACTTGTTGAGAGCACCAACTCTCTGGTTTCTCTAGCACCCACTAGAAGGAAGCACCAACTCCCTGAGTGATCCAACACCAACTGGATGGAAGCACCCACTTCCACTTATACAAGCACCAAATTGTATACACAAAACTCTGTGTTTTCCCTAGCACCACCCTTCCACCCTGTTTTTTAGTCACAACTAGATGAAAGCTTCAACTTCCAATATTCAAGCACCAACTTGAATAACATAGGACTACAGTCCTCCCTAGCACCACCTTACCTCCCTGATTATAAATAAATGATTGAATAACCAACAATACAGGTGTTTCAATTCTTACGACTTCTTCTCTATTCTACAATTCTTCTCTGCTTTTATCTATTCTGCAATTCTTTTATGCTTCTATCTATTCTGCAGTTTTTCTCTGCTTCAAATTGTTCTGCAATTCTGCTTTGCTTCAAACTGTTCTACAATTCTGCCCTTGCTTATGTCTATTCAACATCTCTGAGTTTTATCTCACATTATCCATACTGTAATTTTACCTCTCTTACAGTTCAACTCATTTTTCAGTTCGAACAACCAACATTCCACAGTCATTGCGTTTCCATTTTATCCTATACCACCTATTCAGTTACATCTTGAATCTCCAAGAAAATGCATCAACAACTGAATCGCCAAATGTCCAAGAACTATGATTCAGTTTTGCTAACTAAATCGTAATTGATCAGTTAACTGTGAAGTGCAACAATAGCCCTTCGATCATATTCCAAGTATCCAGCACTGTTGGATTACAAGCGCAGGGTATTGCATTGATTTCACAATTTCGCATTTCAATATTCTTGTGATGGGATTTCTCAACACTTCATGTCGCAATCTCCGAAACTCTGAAAATAAAAGAGCTTAGTTGGACTAGTAACTTTGAGACTACTGTGATGAAGAGTCTTGACTCTTTATGTCGCGATCGTTGAAATGGAGCTTCACTGGACTGGCTCCTTCCCTTCTTGTGACCATCGACGATGACCAGGCACTTATCCACAAAGCGCTCTTCGTGATTCACAACTTTTGTAGTGAGTCTCCTTGACTCCTCCAACTCCCAGTATCCAAAACTTCGAAATCTAGCCAGATCAACGGTCCACGCTCTCCCTTGATCAACGACTCATATTGAATCACGGTTTCGTGTTTCGCGATTTCAAAGGATAGAGCTCCTCCTTCCTTTGACTTTCTAGTCAGTGAAATGCTGACCTCTTTCCACGTGTACTTTGCATCCAACGGTCCATGACATACCTCGATCCAATGGTCCATATCAATCCTCGATCTGACGACCCAGATCATTTCTAGATTTTGCATATCGCGCTGATCTCACACCACGCTCTATTGACTCCTCCAATGTGCAAGTCAACGAAATTCTAATCGCTCGCCACATGTCCTCCTCGACGATGGACGGTCCTCCTACTTTCGAGACTTTGTAAGCTCGCTTCATATTGTACTTAAATATCGTGCTCCTTCTTCAGGATCCAACGATGGTCAGTCCTTGTGCTCAGATCCAACATTCGAGATTTGTTCTCCTCTTTTACACATTCCTCCTATCTGTATTTAGATTTGACGATCATCGAGAATTATAAATGGGTGATCCAATGATCTCTGTTGCTCTTCACTGTTGATGTTTCCATGCCATCATCGCTGCGCTGCTGATCATGCTGAACTCCCCATCAATGACAAACACACACATGTTTCCTTCTATCTGTAAGTATGCCAACAATCTCCCCCTTTGGCATTGATGGCAACCTTGAACCTAAAGAACTGCACTCTGCACTCTCTGCCTGGACTGCTACTCTGCCTGCTGAACATGCAACCAAACATACCACTGTAGCATCCTTACCACACTGCTTACTACACTTTTTCTCCCACTTTGACATCAATGTCAAAGAATAAACACTCTCCCCCTGAATTGTTTCAATACATCTCGAAGGTATCAGATATGTGACAATCACATACTCCCCCTGACAAGGTGAACATATTAGACAAAAGAAGATATAACCCCCAACTTCTAACGAAGATATCCAAAAGGTGTTGCTACTAATGGGTTAGTAAAGATATCGACTATCTATTCTGTGGAAGGAATATAATTCACCTGGAGAATTCTGTTTGTAACATGTTCTCTGAGAAAATGATATTTTATTGGTATATGCTTTCACTGGTGTTATCACAATGAAGTGGAATGGGATCAGTATAAGTTACCTTCAAATCTACAAGAGTTTGTATCATCCATATAATTTGTGTGCAACAAGTAGCATCATCAATGTATTCCGCCTCTATAGTTGATAAGGAGATGGATCCCTACTTCTTACTAAGCCATTCTACTAACGAGTTACCCAGGAAGAATGCTCCTCCACTGGTGCTCTTTCTCTCATCCACACAGTTTTCCCAATCAACATCTGAATAAGCAGTTAACTAAAAGTTCTGATTTCTAGGATACCACAAACCATAAGTCATTGTGCCCTTCAAGTACTTGAATATCCTGGTTACAACTACTAAATGACTTTGTTTAGGAGCAGATTGATAACAACCTACCATTCCAACAACTGCATTATATCAGGATGAGATGATGTGATGTACAGAAGACTGCCTATCATAGTTTGATATGTCCTTTGATCAACATTGGGTGAAATATCATCTTTACTGAGCTTTCAACCAACCACCATAGGTGTACTAACAGGAGAACAATCTTCCATTTGAAATTTCTTCAACATCTCTTTCAAATATTTTTCTTGAGAGATAAATATTACTGCAGAACTCTGATTTACTTGTAAACCAAGAAAGTATGACAGTTCTCCTATCATGGACATCTCAAACTCTGTTTTCATAGAGTTAGCAAACCACTGGATAGAGGATTCATTAGTACAGCAAAAAAAAATATCATCTACATAGACCAAAACAACTAGTAAGTTATCACCTTTAGACTTAATGTAAAGATTGCTGTCAACAATACCTTTCTTGAACCCTTTATCTTGTAAAAATTTGTCCATTCAATAGTACCAAGCTCATGGTTCTTGTTTCAGTCCGTATAAAGCCTTCTTTAGCTTGCAGATATAATCATGATTATCTGTCAATGAGAATCCTTCAGGTTGCTCCATATATACTTCTTCCTCTAAATCTCTATTAAGAAATGCTCACTTAACATCCATACGATACACTTTAAAGTTCTTACGACATGAATATGCAAGAAACATTTTGATGGCTTCCAATCTTGCCACTGGTGAAAAGGTTTCATCAAAATCCTGACCTTCAACTTGTGCATACCCTTTACAGACCAATCTGGCTTTATTTCTAACAACTTGTCCTTTTTCATTCATTTTATTCTTGAACACCCATTTGGAACCTATTACATTCTTATCTTCAGGTATAGGAACAAGCTCCCAAGTATTTTTCTTCTCAATCTGATCAAGTTCTTCATTCATAGCTCTAATCCAATCATCATGGTTGCTGGCTTCATAATTTTTTTTAGGTTTAATCATAGATAGAAAAGCAATCTGAGATTGTTCTGAGTCTTTAAATAATTTCCTTCCTGTCTGAACTCCTTTATTTATATCTCCAATTATCTGATTTTCAGGATGATTCTTTTTAACAAATTTGAGGGGAGGTTTGTTTCTTTCTGCTGATTTGTGTCAGCCTGAGTATTCGTATCTTTAGTTGATTCAAATTCTTCCCTTTCTGATCCTTGGACCTGTTCATCTTCATCTTCAACTATATCTTCCGTGCTTGGTTCAACATTGCTTACATTTCTGACTGGGACTTCTTCATCAACTTTTATGTCGATACAATCAACCAATTTATGCAGCCTCTTATTGTAGCATCTGTACCCTTTACTGTTTGTATCATAACCTAAGAAGATACCTTCATCAGCCCTATCATCATATTTCCCAATATTTTCATCATTATTCTTGACATAACATTTACTCCCAAGACTTTAAAATGCTTGATTGAAGCAGGTCTCTCAAACCATAGTTCATAAGAAGTCTTGTCACTATGTGGCCTGAGATGAGCTTTGTTAAGGATATGAACATCTGTATGGATTGCTTCCACCCAATATGTCTGAGCAATATTCCTTTCATTCATCATTGATCTTGCCATCTGCTGAACTTATCTATTCTGCCTCTCAACTACTCCATTTTGCTGTGGAGTTTTTCGAATAGTGTATTCTCGTTTTATTCCCTGTTTATCACAGAACTCTTTGAAGTTGCATGAACTAAACTCTCCTCCTCTATCAGACCTTACTACCTTCAATATTTTTGCTGTTTGATTCTCAGTCAGAGCCTTAAACACTTTGGATTTTTCAAATGTTTCAGATTTTTCCTTCAAAAAGGCAATCCACGTTAGTCTAGAATAATCATCAATAATCAACATAGAATAGTTTTCTTTTCCTGTAAGTTCTTTTCTTGATGGTCCACATAAATCCATATGTACTAACTGGAGAGATTTTTCTGTTGAAGGAAAGCTTTTAGATTTGAACTGAGTGCGAGTAAGCTTTCCTATCTGGCAAGGTTTACAAACAAATTCATATGGCTTTGATATCTTCGGAAGATCTTTTACCGCCCCATTGTTTATAAGCTTGATTATATGATAAAAATTTAAGTGTCCAAGTCTCCTATGCCATAGCCAAATTTCATCATAAGTGGTATTCTTCTTTTTCTTCCTTTAACACATAGACATTGCTATCTGTTCTTATCCCTTTTGCAGCCAACTGTCATGAATTCACAGACTTTATTTTACAATCTTTAGAAGTAAAAACAACTTCACATCCTCGGTCATAGACTTGACTGACACTAAGCATATTATGTTTCAGACCATCTACAAATAACACATCTTGAGCTTTTCCTTTGCCATTGCTCAGCCTTACCATTCCTTTACCTTTTATTTTTCCTGGTGCATTGTTTCCAAAAGTTACATTTCTTGATTTGTTTTCACTTAGAGTTAGAAACTTACTTTTGTCTCCAGTCATATGTTTGGAACATCCACTGTCAATATACTAGGGATTATTTTGTCTTTGGGATGATAACACTAATCCACACTGGTCATCTTCTTTCTTCTTCTAAACCTTGAAATTTTCAGCAGCAGGATTCAAATTTGGCATATAGTTCCTTAAGCGACATTCTGCAGCTTTATGTCCGTAATTATGGCAGGTATAACATTTTGGCTCACTAAATAATAGATCATAATGATTGTTATTCTTAACCTGCGTCTTTTTCCCAACTATCACATGATTTGTAGTCTGTGGTTGTTTGTTACTTGGTTGTCTCTATCTTTGTTGTGGCAGATAATCATTCCTCGAGCATCTTGATTTCTCATATCTAAATCTTAAAGAACATTTTACAGCTTTGTGACCAAAGTTAGAACAGAAAAAATAATATCCATAGAAAAATCTTTTGTACCTGGAAAATGATTGTCTTCTTTGAACGAGTCGATTTCTTCAATGCTGATGATTTCTTTGACCATATTTGGTCTGGTACTTTTTCTTTCATTCTTTCTTGGTGGCTGATTTTCTTTCTTTGTTTCTGCAGAGTGGTTGTTGTCAATGATTGTAGATTTGACAAACTTGATGGGTTATGTATTACTTGGATGATTACTACTTGATCTTTCTTCATAGCCCAAGCCAGCTTTCAACTTTGGATTCCTTTGCTGATTTAGAATGGAAGTTAATTCTTTTGAGGCTTTAATACTTGACAGATTTTGGTGATACAATGCCTTAAACTTCTCCATTTCTTTTCTGGTTTTTAATATCTCTTCTTCCAAGGCTTCACACCTCGCTTTCTTCTCTGATAACTGTTGTTTGAGAATGTCTTCTATTTTCTTTGCCTCTTCTAACTCCACTTTTAGTAGAGAAAAGTCTTGATCATGTTTTTTACCATTCATTTTAAACCGCATCAACATCTGTTTTTGTTTTCTCTTCTTACATCTGAGTCTGTCAATTTCTTCCAAAGCACTGATTAATTCACCTTCCATATCCACCACAGCTTTTTCGTCATCCATTTCACTTTCTGAATGTTCATCACCAAGATCTCCCATAGCCATAAGCATAAAATCATTCACTTTGTCTTCACAAGATGAATCACTATCTATGTCTTCTGAGGAGTTGTCATTGTTTGCACACAAACTTTTCTTTTTACTATATTTCTTAAATTTGTATTTCTTTTCATCATTAGAGTTATGATCCTTTTTCTGGTGAGGACACTTATATGAAAAATGACATATCTTACCACAGTTAAAACATTTGAAAGGGAGCTTGCCTTGATATTTTCCTGATCCTTTCTTTAACCTTCTCACAAATTTTGCCTCAATATCATCTAATTTTGAATTAGTATTCTTGTCTGCTTTAAAAGATGCTTCTCTAGTAATGGATTTATCTTTGCTAATTCTCATTTCATATGCAGTCAGAGTTCCTAGGAGTTGATCAATGGACAAAGTTTTAATATCATTTAGTTCTTCTATTGCAGAGACTTTGGATTAAATTTATCAAGCAAAGATCTTAAAATCTTCTGAACTAAAATTGATTCTTCAATTTTCTCACCAAGACCCTTCATGGCATTCACAAGCTCTTCAACTCTTAAAAAATACTTGCTAACTGTTTCATCTTCATTCATCTTTACTTGTTCAAATTTCAAGCTATATGTTTTAAGTTTGGCATCTTTTACTTTCTCATTTCCTTCATAACTGTTAATAAGTTTTAGCCACATTTATTTCGCAGTTTGAAGTTGCATCACCTTTACAAACTCAACTTCTGCAAGTCCATTCAAGATAACATTCATTCCCTTAGCATTAAAGCTAAGTTCTAACTTATCATCCTTGGAAGCTAGCACAATAGGCTTTATGTATCTAGTCTCTACTACATCCCAAACATCAACACCTAAGGCCATTAGGTAAGTTCTCATTCTAACCTTCCAGAAGGCAAAATTTGTTCCATCAAAGAGAGGAGGCTTATTGGCTGAAGTCCCTTCGTGACTTGTCATGTTTAAGGTTACATATCTAGCTTTAAGTAAAAGGAACCCGCTCTGATACCAATTGTTGAAATTACTAAGACAAATGAGAGGGGAGGGGGTGAATCAGTTGTTACTGTGCTTAAACAATCTATGACTATTTAAATAATTTTTAATCTCTTTCAAGTGACCATCAATATTATACAAGATATGAACAACATAATTAATGAACATCAGTCACACATAAGATATACATAGAGACATATTTTCATGAGGAAATCCATAAAGGGAGAAAACCTCTTCTTCTTCGAATGATAGGCAGTCTTCTAAATTCTGTACATCATCTATCTTTGAGCACCAACTCAATGTGAGGCTACTACCTCTATTTTACAAGCTCCAACTTGTTGAGAGCACCAACTCTCTGGTTTCTCTAGCACCCACTAGAAGGAAGCACCAACTCCCTGAGTGATCCAACACCATTTGGATGGAAGCACCTACTTCCACTTATACAAACACCAACTTGTATACAAAAAACTCTGTGTTTTCTCTAGCACCACCCTTCCACCCTGTTTTCTAGTCACAACTAGAAGAAAGCTTCAACTTCCAGTATTCAAGCACCAACTTGAATAACAGAGGACTATAGTCCTCCCTAGCACCACCCTACCTCCCTGATTATAAATAAATGATTGAATAACCAAGAATACAGGTGTTTTGATTCTTGCCATTTCTTCTCTGTTCTGCAATTCTTCTATGCTTTTATCGATTCTGCAATTCTGCTCTGCTTCTATCTATTCTGCAGTTCTGCTCTGCTTCAAACTGTTCTGCAATTCTGCTTTGCTTCAAACTGTTCTACAATTTTTCTCTTGCTTATGTTTGTTCAACATCTCTGAGTTTTATCTCACACTATGAATACTGTAATTTTACCTTTCTTACATTTCAACTCATTTTTCAGTTCGAACAACCAACGTTCCACAGTCATTGCGTTTCCATTTTATCCTATACCACTTATTCAGTTACACCTTGAATCTCCAAGAAAACACATCAGCAACTGAATCACCAAACGTCCAAGAACTATGATTCAGTTCTGCTAATTGAATCATAACTGATCAGTTAACTGTGAAGTGCAACAGTATCCCTTCGATCATATTCCAAGTATCCAACACCATTGGATTACAAGCGTAGGGTATTGCGTTGATTTCACAATTTCGCATTTCGGTATTCTTGTGATGGGATTTCTCGACACTACATGTCGCGATCTCCAAAACTCCAAAAAGAAAAGAGCTTAGCTGGACTAGCTCCTTCCCTTCTCGTGACCATCGGCAGTGGCCTGGCGCTTATCCACAAAGTTCTTAGCGATTCACAACTTCGGGACTCCTGTGATGAAGAGTCTTGACTCTTTATGTCGCGATTGTTGAAATGGAGCTTTGCTGGATTGGATCCTTCCCCTCTCGTGACTATCGACGATGACCAGGCGCTTATCCACAAAGCGCGCTTCGTGATTCACAACTTTTTTCGTGAGTCTCCTTGACTCTTCTAACTCCCAGTATCCGAAACTTCGAAATGGAGCCAGATCAATGGTCCATGCTCTCTCTTGATCAATGACTCAGATTGAATTGCGGTTTCACGTTTCGCGATTTCAAAGGATAGAGCTCCTCCTTCCTTTGACTTTTCAATTAGCGAAATGTTGACCTCTTGCCACGTGTACTCTGCATCCAACGATCCATGACATACCTCGATCGAATGGTCCATATAAATCCTCGATCCGATGACCTAGATCATTTCGGGATTTCACATATTGCGCTGATCTCACAACATGCTCTGTTGAATCTGCTAATGTGAAAGTCAATCAAATTCTAATCGCTCTCAACGTGTCCTCCTCAACGATGGATGGTCCTATTGCTTTCGAGACTTTGTAAGCTCGCTTCATATTGTACTTAAATATCATGCTTCTTCTTCTGGATCCAATGATGGTCGATCCTCGTGCTCAGATCCAACGTCTGAGATTTGTTCTCCTCTTTTGCACGTTCCTCCTATCTGTATTCAGTTCTAACAGTCATCGGGAATTCTAAATGGGTGATCCAACGATCACTGTTGCTCTTCATTGTTGATCTTTCCATGCCATCATCACTGCGCTGTTGATCGTGCTGAACTCCCCATCAATGACAAACACGCAGACGTTGCCTTGTGTCTGTAAGTATGCCAACAATATCCCCCTTTGGCATTAATGTAAACCTTGAACCTGAAGAACTACACTCTGCACTCTCTCCCTAGACTGCTACTCTGCCTGCTGAACATGCAACCAAATATACCGTTGTAGCATCCTTACCATGCTGCTTACTACACTTTTTCTCCCCCTTTGACATCAATGTCAAAGATGAAACACGCTCCCCCTGAATTGTTGCAATACATCTCTAAGGTATCAGATATGTGACAATCACATACTCCCCCTAACAAGGTGAAAAGATTAGACAAAAGAAGATATAACTCCCAACTTCTGACGAAGATATCCAAAAGGTGTTGTTGCTAATGGTTTAGTAAAGATATCAGCTATCTATTCTGTGGAAGGAATGTAATTCACCTAGACAATTCTGTTTGTAACCTGTTCTCTTAGAAAATGATATTTTATTGGTATATGCTTTCACTGGTGTTATCACAATTAAGTGGAATGGGATCAATATAAGTTACCTTCAAATCTGCAAGAGTTTGTATCATCCATAGAATTTGTGTGCAACAAGTAGCAATAGTAATGTATTCTACCTCTGTAGTTGATAAGGAGATGGATCCTTGCTTCTTACTAATCCATGCTACTAACACGTTACCCAAGAAGAATGCTCCTCCACTGGTGCTCTTTCTCTCATCCACACAGTTTTCCCAATCTGAATAAGCAGTTAACTAAAAGTTCCGATTTCTAGGATACCACAGACCATAAGTCATTGTGCCATTCAAGTACTTGAATATCCTGGTTACAACTACTAAATGACTTTGTTTAGGAGCAGACTGATAATGACCTACCATTCCAACAGCTTGCATTATATCAGGATGAGATGTTGTGATGTACAAAAGACTACCTATCATAGATCAATATGTCCTTTGATCAACACCAGGTGAAATATCATCTTTACTAAGCTTGCAACCAACCACCATAGGTGTATTAACATGAGAAGAATCTTCCATCTGGATTTTCTTGAACATCTCTTTCAAATATTATTCTTGAGAGATAAATATTCCTGTAGAACTTTGATTTACTTGTAAACCAAGAAAATATGATAGTTATCCTATCATGGACATCTCAAACTATGTTTGCATAGAGTTAGCAAACCAATGGACAGAGGATTCATTAGTACAACCAAAAATAATATCATCTACATAGACCAAAAAAACTAGTAAGTTATCACCTTCAGACTTAATGTAGAGATTGCTATCAACAATACCTTTCTTGAACCCTTTATCTTGTAAAAAATTGTCCAATCTATAGTACCAAGCTCGTGGTGCTTGTTTCAGTCCGTATAAAGCCTTCTTAAGCTTGTAGACATAATCATGATTATCTNTCAATGAGAATCCTTCAGGTTGCTCCATATATACTTCTTCCTCTAGATCTCCATTAAGAAATGTTGACTTAACATCCATCTGATACACTTTAAAGTTCTTATGACATGAATATGCACGAAACATTCTGATGGCTTCCAATATTGCTACTGGTGCAAAGGTTTCATAAAAATACTGACCTTCAACTTGTGCATACCCTTTACAGACCAATCTGGATTTATTTCTAACAACTTGTCCTTTCATTCATTTTATTCTTGAACACCCATTTGGAACCTATTACATTCTTATCTTCAGGTCTAGGAACAAGCACCCAAGTATTGTTCTTCTCAATCTGATCAAGTTCTTCATTCATATCTCTAATCCAATCATCATGGTTGCTAGCTTCATCAAAGTTTTTAGGTTCAATCATAGATAGAAAAGCAATCTGAGATTGTTCTAAGTCTTTAATTAATTTCCTTCTTGTTTGAACTCCTTTATTTATATCTCCAATTATCTGATTATTAGGATGATTCTTTTTAACAATTCCGAGGGGAGGTTTTGTTTCTTTCTGCTGATTTGTGTTAGCCTGAGTATTCATATCTTCATCTGATTCAGATTTTTCCCTTTCTGATCCTTGGACCTGTTCATCTTCATCTTCAACTATATCTTCTGTGCTTGGTTCATAACTGCTTACATTTCTGACTGGGATTTCTTCATCAACTTTTATGTCGATACAATCAACCAATTTATGCAGCCTCTTATTGTAGAATCTATACCCTTTACTGTTTGTAGCATAACCTAAGAATATACCTTCATCATCCCTATCATCATATTTCCCAATATTTTCATCATTATTATTGATATAACATTTACTCCCAAAGACTTTAAAATGCTTGATTGAAGTAGGTCTTCCAAACCATAGTTCATAAGGAGTCTTGTCACTGTGTGGCCTGAGATGAGATTTGTTAAGGATATGAACAACTTTATGGATTTATTCCACCCAATATGTCTGAACAATATTCCTTTCATTCATCATTGATCTTGCCATCTGCTGAACTGATCTATTCTGCCTCTCAACTACTCCATTTTGCTGTGGAGTTCTGGGAATAGTGTATTCTCATTTGATTCCATGTTTATCACAGAACTCTTTGAAGTTCAATGAACTAAACTCTCCTCCTCTATCAAACCTTAATGCCTTCAATATTTTTCCCGTTTGATTCTCAGTCAGAGCCTTAAACACTTTGAATTTTTCAAATGCTTCAGATTTTTCCTTCAAAAAGGCAACCCACATTAGTCTAGACTAATCATCAATAATCAACATAAAACAATTTTCTTTTCATGTACCTTCTTTTCTTGATGGTCCACATAAATCCATATGTACTAACTAGAGAGGTTTTTTTGTAGAAGGAAAGTTTTTAGATTTGAACTGAGTGCAAGTAAGCTTTCCTATCTAGCAAGGTTTACAAACAGAGTCATATGGATTTGATATCTTCGGAAGATCTTTTACTGCCCCATTGTTTCTAAGCTTGATTATATGATAAAATTTTAAGTGTCCAAGTCTCCTATGCCATAGCCGACTTTCATCATACTTGCTTAAGTGGCATTCTTCTTTTTCTTCTTTTAACACATATACATTGTTTTCTGTTCTTATCCCTTTTGCAACCAACTGTCCTAAATTCACAGACTTTATTTTACAATCTCTAGAAGTAAAAACAACTTGACATCCTCGGTCACAAACTTGACTGTTACTAAGCAGATTATGTTTCAGACCATCTACAAATAACAAATCTTGAGATTTTCCTTTGCCATTGCTGAGACATACCATTCCTTTACCTTTTATTTTTCCTGGTGCATCGTTTCCAAAAGTTACATTTCTTGATTTGTTTTCACTTAGAGTTAGAAACTTACTTTTGTCTCCAGTCATATGTTTGGAACATCCACTGTCAATATATGAGGGATTCTTTTGTCTTTGGGATGATAACACTAATCAACACTGGTCATCTTCTTTCTTCTTCCAAACCTTGAAATTTTCAGCAGCAGGATTCAAATTTGGCACATAGTTCCTTAAGCTACATTCTGCAGCTTTATGTCCGTAATTATGACAGGTGTAACATTCTGGTTCATTGAATAACAAATCATAACGATTGCTATGATCATAACTGTTGTTATTCTTGACCTGCATCTTTTTCCCATCCATCACATGATTTGTAGTCTGTGGTTGTTTGTTACTTGGTTGTCTCAATATTTGTTGTGGCAGATAATCATTCCTCGAGCATCTTGATTGCTCATATCTAAATCTTAAAGAACATTTTATAGCTTTGTGACCAAAGTTAGAAATAAAAAACAATATCCATAGAAAAATCCTTTGTACCTGGAAATTATTGTCTTCTTTGAACGAGTTGATTTCTTCCATGCTGATGATTTCTTTGACAAGATTCAGTTTTGGTACTTTTTCTTTCATTCCTTCTTGGTGGTTGATTTTATTTCTTTGTTTCTGCAGAGTGGTTGTTGTCAATGATTGTAGATTTGACAAACTTGATGGGTTCTATATTACTTGGATGATCACTACTTGATCTTTCTTCATAGCCCAAGCCAACTTTCAACTTTGGATTCCTTTGCTAATTTAGAATGGAAGTTAATTCTTCGGAGGCTTTAATACTTGACAGATTTTGATGATACAATGCCTTAAACTTCTCCATTTCTTTACTGGTTTTTACTATCTCTTCTTCTAAGGCTTCACACCTCACTTTATTCTCTGTTAACTATTGTTTCAGAATGTCTTCTATTTTCTTTGCCTCTTCTAACTCCACTTTTAGTAGAGCAAAGTCTTGATCATGTTTTTTACCATTCATTTTAAACTACATCAACATCTATTTTTGTTTTCTCTTCTTACATCTGAGTCTGTCAATTTCTTCCAAAGCAAAGATTAATTCACCTTCCATATCCACCACAGCTTCTTCATCATCTATTTCACCTCCTAAATGTTCATCGCCAAGATCTCCCATAGCCATAAGCGTAAAATCATTCACTTTGTCTTCACAGGATGAATCACTATCTATGTCTTCTGAGGAGTTGTCATTGTTTGCACACAAACTTTTCTTTTTACTATATTTCTTAAATTTGTATTTCTTTTCATCATTAGAGTTATGATCCTTTTTCTGGTGAGGACACTTAGATGCAAAATGACATATCTTACCACAGTTAAAACATTTGAAAGGGAGCTTGCCTTGATATTTTCCTGATCCTTTCTTTAACCTTCTCACAAATTTTGCCTCAATATCATCTAATTTTGAATCAGTATTATTGTCTGCTTTAAAAGATGCTTCTCTAGTAATGGATTTATCTTTGCTAATTCTCATTTCATATGCAGTTAGAGTTCCTAGGATTTGATCAATGGATAGAGTTTTAATATCATTTAGTTCTTCTATTGCAGAGACTTTTGGATTAAATTTATCAAGCAAAGATCTTAAAATCTTCTGAACTAAAATTGATTCTACAATTTTCTCACCAAGACCCTTCATGACATTCACAAGCTCTTCAACTCTTAAAAAATACTTGCTGACTGTTTCATCTTTAGTTGTTCAAATTTCAATCTATATGTTTGAAGTTTGGCATCTTTTACTTTCTCATTTCCTTCATAAATGTTAATAAGTTTTACCCACATTTCTTCAATTCCATTCAAGATAACATTCATTCCCTTAGCATTAACGCTAAATTATAACTTATCATCCTTGGAAGCTAGCACAACAGGCTTTATGTATCCAGTCTCTACTACATCCCAAACATCAGCAACTAAGGCCATTAGGTAAGTTCTCATTCTAACCTTCCAGAAGGCAAAATTTGTTCTATCAAAGAGAGGAGGCTTATTGGATGAAGTCCCTTCGTGACTTGTCATGTTTAAGCTTACATATCTACCTTTAAGTAAAAGGAACCCGCTCTGATACCAATTGTTGAAAATACTAAGACAACTGGGGGGGGGGGG
>JASDQU010100108.1:203589-247704 GCA_032191745.1 Picea mariana
GGGTTGAATCAGTTGTTACTGTGCTTAAACAATCTATGACTATTCAAATAATTTTTAATCTCTTTCAAGTGACCATCAATATTATACAAGATATGAGTAACATAAATAATGAACATCAGTCACACATAAGATATACACAGAGACATATTTTCACGAGGAAACCCATAAAGGGAGAAAACCTCTTCTTCTTCGAATGATAGGCAGTCTTTTAAATTCTGTACATCATCTATCTTTGAGCACCAACTCAATGTGAGGCTACTACCTCTATTTTACAAGCTCCAACTTGTTGAGAGCACCAACTCTTTGGTTTCTCTAGCACCCACTAGAAGGAAGCACCAACTCCCTGAGTGATCCAACACCATCTAGATGGAAGCACCTACTTCCACTTATACAAGCACCGACTTGTATACAAAAAACTCCGTGTTTTCCCTAGAACCACCCTTCCACCCAGTTTTCTAGTCACAACTAGATGAAAGCTTCAACTTCCAGTATTCAGGCACCAACTTGAATAACAGAGGACTACAGTCTTCCCTAGCACCACCCTACCTCCATGATTATAAATAAATGATTGAATAACCAACAATACAGGTGTTTCAATTCTTACCACTTCTTCTTTGTTTTGCAATTCATCTCTGCTTTTATCTGTTTTGCAATTCTACTCTGCTTCTATCTGTTCTGCTATGCTTCAAACCGTTCTGCATTTATGCTTTGCTTCAAACTGTTCTGCAATTCTTCTCTTGCTTATGTCTGTTCAGCATGTCTGAGTTTTATCTCACACTATGCATACTATAATTTTACCTTTCTTATAGTTCAACTCATTTTTCAGTTAGAACAACCAACGTTCCACAGTCATTGTGTTTTCATTTTATCTTATACCACCTATTCAGTTACACCTTAAATCTCCAAGAAAACGCATCATCAACTGAATCACCATACATCCAAGAACTATGATTCAGTTATGCTAACTGAATCGTAACTGATCAATTAACTGTGAAGTGCAACAGTAGCCCTTCGATCATATTCCAAGTATCCAACACCGTTGGATTACAAGCGCAGGGTATTGCGTTGATTTCACAATTTCACATTTCGGTATTCTTGTGATGGGATTTCTCGACACTTCATGTCGCGATCTCTGAAACTTCGAAAAGAAAAGAGCTTAGCTATACTAGCTTCTTCCCTTCTCGTGACCATCGACAGTGACCTGGCGCTTATCCACAAAGCTCTTAGTGATTCACAACTTCGGGACTCCTATGATGAAGAGTCTCGATTCTTTATGTCGTGATCGCCAAAATGGAGCTTCGCTGGACTGGATCCTTCCCCTCTCGTGACCATCGACGATGACCAGGCGCTTATCCACAAAGCGCGCTTCACGATTCACAACTTTTGTTGTGAGTATCCTTGACTTCTCTAACTCCCAGTATCCGAAACTCCGAAATGGAGACAAATCAATGGTCCACGCTCTCCCTTGATCAATGACTTAGATTGAATTGTGGTTTCACGTTTCGTGATTTCAAAGGATAGAGCTCCTCCTTCCTTTGAATTTCCAGTCAGCGAAATGTTGACCTCTTGCCACGTGTACTCTGCATCCAATGGTCCATGACATACCTCGATCGAATGGTCCATATAAATCCTCAATCCGACGGCCCAAATCATTTCAAGATTTCACATATCGCGTTGATCTCACAACACGCTCCGTTGACTCCTCCAATGTGCAAGTCAGCGAAATTCTAATCACTCACCACATGTCCTCCTTGACGATGGATGGTCATCTTGCTTTCGAGACTTTGTAAGCTTGCTTCATCTTGTACTTAAAGATCATGCTCCTTCTTCTGGATCCAACGATGGCTGGTCCTCGCGCGCAGATCCAACATCCAAGATTTGTTCTCCTCTTTTGCGCATTCCTCCTGTCTATATTAAGATCTGATTATCATCGGGAATTCTAAATGGGTGATCCAACGATCACTGTTTCTCTTCATTGTTGATCTTTCCATGCTATCATCACTGCGCTTCTGATCGTGCTGAACTTGCCATCAATGAAAAACACGCACATGTTGCCTTCTGTCTGTAAGTATGCCAACATCATTATCATCCAATAGCTGTAGAGTAAATAAGCAATGAAAAAATTAACAATCATACACATACACAATACACCAGTGTTTTACGTTGAAACCCAAAGCGGGAGAAAACCACAAAATGTTTTTTCTTATATTTCTTGAATAATTACATTCATTGGAAGCAACAACTTCCTTTGTTTTCCAGCTACAACTGGAAGGAGGCTCCAACCCCCTAGTTTCTCAGGCTACAACTTGAGGGAAGCTCCAACTCCCCAATTCTCTAGCCACAACCAGAAGGAGGCTACAATCCCCTAAGTTCTCCGGCTACAATCGGAAGGTGGATACAACCACCTATCCTTGCCTCGTCCAACCGCCCTAAAGTAGAAGTAGAATGATGAAACCACTGTCACACTATCACTGTGAGATATACCACTCTACAACTATATCAACCTGTACCACTGATTTGCATCCAACCTGTACAACTGACCTGTAATCAATCTGTACCTGAACTAAACATGTATCAACAAAAATACAGCAGGTACGCGACCTGTAGTGCTGTAGCAAACGTATGTACGTGCCCTATCTGTTATGCAACCCGCGTATGGACGTGACCAAACTATTATGCAACTTGAGTATGCCTTATGAAAACTAGGTTTTTCTTTCTTCTGAAAACTTCTGACCCTATGTAACTTATTTCACATAGATCTGTAACCTGTCACTTTATCCAGATTGTAACTATACCTTGTGCATGCATCCTCATACATAACCTTTACCCAAAGCATATATATCTCTCTCTAGTCATGTGCCATATAGGTGTGTGTAATCATGAACAAGTATAATAACCCTCGCATGATCTAGTCATCAAACCCTTTCTAATATTCAACCTCTCAATACATCAACCACTTCACAAATACAAGCTCTCAACCATGTACCCCAAACCCTTAGCCATATGCCAAGAAATACAAGACGTGCCTCAATAAGAAGTATCAATGATAAATATACCAACACTGTATTTCTGTAGATCTGACTTATGCAGAAGATTCCATGCAGCCATTAGTCTCTCTAGGGAGAATCCTCGAATCTCCATAACCATTTCTCACACATACATCAAAATCCAACTATTCATAGAAATAAGACATACCTTTTGAACCAATGGATAGATCTGATGTATCTGAGCACTGTAGACCTTCCTGGGAGCTTGATCTCAGAATCTAGAACCTATGCATCTTCATCTTCTCAAGTTTCCATGGCTTTACCAACATGTACGCACCCTAATACACTGCCATCCTGCGTATGTACACACCCTAATAAACTGTCAGCCTATGTATGCCTCAGTATGTATGCACCCTAATACACTGTCAGCCTGTGTACGCCTCGAAAAATAGGGTTTTTTTTGTATTCGTCGTAATTTCAAGAATTTTTTCGTCAACCCTTTGTACTACCTCAGAGTTTCGCAAATTTAAATGTATCAATGAGTACTTTCAATAAGCTTCACACAACAAAAGATATTCAATGTGTTCAAGTGTGATTAAAATGAGAGAGATTTGCCTCTTATTTATACTTTCATGTAGCATTACACTTTTCTTATTTTAGGGAGTTCTCCATTTACTTTATTATTTAAATAATTTCTTTTGCAAACACTTTGACTTTTAGGGGCTTCTATATGATTCATGAGGGTTCTCCAACTTCATATGAACATAACTCTCTAACCGTGGGGAGTTATGTGACATTCCACATACCAATGGAAATGGAATGACAAGCATTATCCATGTAAGATAGTTTCACTCACAAATTCATTGAACTTCATCTCATTACTACACAATTAAGCATGGGTTATCTAACCATACTTCTAGGATAACTCAATTCGCAAAGCATCTTCTCGTGAGGGATTTCACCATAACGGAACCACTTTGGAGTTCATCCATTTGTACTCTTTATCAACTATGACAAGACAATAATGAGTCACCTTTACATCAAATAAAATTGGGTCCATTACCCAAACCTTTGTGCTACCATAATTTTCTACCAGACTTTTTTCAAGGGTTGACCTCAATGACAACCAACCTTAATCAACACTTCTGTGAGTCCTTTTCTTTCTTTGGATACCTTCTCCTTTCACTTTTCCTTGAACAACTTCTGTTGATGGAGGAGGAAAAATCTCTTGATAGCATGAGAAAAATTTCTTAGAGGAGTCTTCATATACATCTTCTTGAAATTCAAATATCTTTTCAGTGAAGTTACCACGACATATTTCTTTAACATCTTGAGTTTTGAGGATGGAGTTTCTAGGGAGATCATCCTCCCAAATCTTTGGTGGTTTTCTGGTTCCATAAAGGTTGTCACAAATGATTTGAGATTGAAATTTCAACAATAAACCTTCAAGGCCATTCAATGTTCTTTGAACAAGGTTCTCCAAAACCCAATTCATATTGAATTGATCTCTAAATTTTCTCTCAAACTGCAACCATATTGCTTTTAGTCTTCCAATAATATCTGATACAAAATGTATCATATCTCTTGAAAAACAATTGGTCCCCAGTATGGTTGCCAAAAATGTTGATGCTCAGATCTGTCAAGACCGGAACAACAACCTCATGAGGACATTAGTCCCCCTTCATTTTTACAGAGGTGGTTCTCCTCTTTGGGCAAAAGATATATATTTGAATATCTTGGATTAGGGAGAGTGCTAGGCAACAAACCCCAAATCTTTATTGCTTGTATTTATATGAAAATGGTTCTTCAATAACCCAATATGATCTTTATGTGTAGCAAAAGTTTTTTTTACAATAAGAAAAAAATGAAGAGGACCTTGTTATCCCCAGTTTTAGGGATAACTAGGAGATTATGTCTCGAGGCACACAGGTCCTAGACATGGAGTATCGAGAGCCAGATCGACTTAAGCATGGCCCTATAGGGACCATCTTTTTTCCCTTTCAATGCCTCCACTTTTTTAGCAACAATAGCATCCATCACCTTTGGCTTGGTCCTATATCAAATATGGTTCTTGCTCCATGAGGTGATGAGTTCGGGTATCATGGTATGTGTCATTCTGATCCTCAAAACCTTTGAATATGTGAATTTAATTACTTTTGTTTCTATAAAATTATTGGATCTTATACTTGTCCACTTGAGCATGTCTGGGGGGAATGACATGATTCCCTAGTAAGCTTGTGCCCATAGGTTTTGGTTTGCTACTAGGGTGGATTTCTAAAAGTCATCGTCTGCTCTCGTCATAATACCACTTTTTCATCTTGCTTCCCACTCATCCACTCCATTACATTTTTTCGAGCATTTGGTTTGCTAATCATTTAAGGGTTTCACCTTGCCTTATGGGAAGAAGGGGCTAAAGGCCCAGAAGGTAAAAGCAATATGGAAAAAGATAAAATCCTAAAAATAAAACCTCGAGATGCTTCGCCCAGGGATCCCCAAGAAAGAAATAAAAGGCTTCTCAGCAAGAAACAAGAGGGACCCATAAAAATAATAAAACAAGACCTATTCAGAGGATAGGAGGTCTCATTACAATCCAATCTATTATGTCCATGGGTACCTAGCAGTATGAAAATAATAGCAGCTGGTTACCACGCCAAGGTAGTGACTCTTGGTTGCATGGACAAGAGAAAGGGGGTCTCATCACGAGCCAACCTTCTGATTTATGTGAAAGTACTTATGGGTAACGATGCCACCACTGGTCACCACGCTAGGGTAGTGTCCCCTAATTAGCCTCTTGAAAGAAAAAATAAATAAAAAAAAGAATATAGGCATGAATGGGCTTGGAAACAATTGCATCCAGGACAGGTGCAACTTGCCTTCTACAAAGGCACCCACAGGTAAAGCTATACATTTCCCTACTTTCACTGCACCCCTTGTTAGGACATCCCTTATCCACCTCACCCACTTACATGACTTAGATTTAGTCTCTTTCGGGAACATCCCTTTTCCAATGGACACTAGACCAATAGGACGCCCTATCACTTTCCCCAAAATTGTATTGCATACTTGTATAATGTCTTTGAGCATTTAACTGGGGTAATAGGGGTTTTATGCACATGTTTAATAATATTGATGATGAGATGTGATTGACATTGCTATGATCCCTGTGACTTATGAGCCCATGGAGGGCGTATCTGTTAATGTGCATGATCATGCCCGACAGACAGGTACCACATTGGACAGGTACACATGGGGAGATGATTAGTTCGGACCTCCATGGGGCTTAGGAGCCCACCCGATGGATGGTGAGACCCCAACAAGGGGCAGAGCATTTGTACCAGGGAAGAGCAGAAGAATCCACCAGAGGTAGTTGAGCAGACCTGTACCTAGGGGGGTTGAGCCCTCTCCACAGGAACGTTGGCCTTGGAAGGACCAGGACATCTCCTAGGGTGTCCATGATGTCACCCAACAATATGGATGTTTTGGGAGGCAACTATGGCAGTTTTCTCCAGGAGGCTGCATTTTCCCTAAAAGGGGATAGCGCCACCCTAGAAAGGGGATGAAATCTCACTATTGCTTGAATAGGGTTTAATTCTAAACATTTAATGTAAAGCAATATGATTTTGGTATTTTGGCCTTGTCGGCCTTTTAATGACCTAAAATGTAATTTAGGTCATTGGTACACTATATATTGAGGGTTTTCACTCTCATTTTATCATCATATTTCACTCACACATTAGTGAGGTCTGAAATTTGTGCCCTTCTTAGGGTTATTGGCTGAAATTTTGAGGTGCACTTGTTGAAGGAAGATTTTACTCGACATTTTTGACATTTCTCTTGGTGAAAGGTGTTACAAATAGGGTTTTTCTACATGGTTTCTTGGTTTATGTAAGTGAATTTCTGCAAACACTTCTTAATTGAATGGTTTTAGTTTCATTTACTTGTGTATTTTATTATATTTTGCTGAATCAAACCCTAGGTGACAAGCACTAGTTAATGTCCTTATCTCATGTCCCCATCAAGATTTTGAGCCATTTGATTTGTTGAAGAGGATAGAGCCTTGCCATAGAAACACTCTATCCATCTTCTTCTAGCTAGCCATTTTTCCTTGTTTGTTGAGATAATAAGGAGAAAACACACCAATGCCTAGGTCTCTACACCTTGGTGAGCCAATTTTCCATAGGGTTTTACTAGTGAAGCCTTGCTTTAGCAACACATCACTCACACAATCTCTTGTCTTAGATCAATAACTTTTTAAGCTAGCTGTTTTTTCCATTTGAGCTAAAGAAGGAGGAGAGACCATTGAGGCCTAGGGTTTCTACACCAAAGTGAGACTCTATCCCCTAGGGTTTCATCTTTGAGGCCTTGCCATAGCAACACCTCAAATTGTAACTCTCTTGTCTTTAGTTTCATCATCATCACTTAGTCCTTCAGCCCTTACGTCCTATTTTGACTCCATATACCCTAGGAGCGCACTGATCTAAGGCCTTATGTATTGAGTAACTTGATCATAAAACAAACTTCCAATACTTTGAACAAACCCTAACTCTTACTAACCCTAGACTAATCTTACTAACCCTAAGTGTTGTTGTCATATTTTATTCTATAAACACCTTTGTGCAACATATATTTATTATTGCTCAATTTCTTGTTATCGGAAAGGTCATTGATTATATGAAGTACTAACCGGCAAGCAAGTTTGCACATATAGTTTCATTGTTGCTTTGTCTTGGGCAGGTACTCTTATTGGTTATTACTTCCAGTTATCTTTATTGGCTATAAGCAAGGACTTTCTGATCAGGTGGTGACTTGTGAGGGGGATTATTATCACCTAGCCTTTCTAATCTTTTTTGCCTTCTCAATACCCCAGGTCACCAGGGACATCTCCCCTGGGCCTTACCTCCCTAAATAGAAAGAACCTTCCCATTGAGGTGACAGTGGTGGGATTGGTTCAGTTATGCCAGTTTGACATTCTTACATCCTTATTCTACCTTAACTACAAACTGTGCGATAATATTTTGGTGCCGTTGCCGGGGAACACTGAGTCAAACCTTCCTCAAGATGACACTTTTCGGTAATCCTTGCCTCTAGAGTCTTTATCTTACATGATGACCTGGCGACTCCATCCCTTATCTTTTGATAGTTTCAAGTAAATTATCTGGCGACTCCACAAACCACAAGGAGGTACAATAATCCTCCTCAATCCTTCAGAAGAAAGCCTCCCTGAAACTCCCCCGTTGTAAGGTCACTTTTCAGAGGAAATCTCCCTTTGAACACCATGTCTAGCACAACAACTCATACCAATGCACCGAACCCAGACAATAATCAAAGACAATGGTCATCTACTCTCTTTAGGCCGCTAGACATGTCAGCCATACCAGGCTACCCTAGGCAAATTCCACCCAAGTATGAGAAGTGGTTGCCTAAGTTTACCGGCACTGATGCAATCAGTGCTGAAGAGCGTATGAGCAATTTTTGGGCATTTTTTCAGCTTCACCCCCTCAGTGATGATGCTGAAGACCTAGTCATGAAGTTTTTCTCTGCTACCCTCCTTGATGCTTCAAGGCATTGGCATCATAGTCTTCCCAATGGAAGCATTAAAACTATGGACAAACTAGAAGATGCCTTTCTCAAGAGATGGAGTATCAAGGAAGACCCCAACATGCTATTAACTAGGCTGAATTCCCTTTGGAAGCATGACAATGAGACCATTCGAGAGTTCCATACTAGGTTTGAAACTCTATTGCAAAAGATCCCTGCAAGCCATCATCCAAGTGATAATTACCTTGTCTACATCTATACCAAATCTTTCACTAGTCAACTAGGGTATCTCCTCAGAGACAAAAACCCCCAAACAATTCAGGAAGCTCAAGAATTGGCCACCAAGATTGAAGGCAACCTCCATTCATATAAGATTGAGCCTTTCACAAATCCAAGGGGAAAAATGGACACTAATCCCAATATAGTCCACAATATCGAGCCTACTTCTGACCTTTGTGCCAGTATGGAAAAATTACAAGCAACCATGGATGGCATGATAAAAAATCAAGAGCTAATGATGAGTAGAATTGTCAACTTGGAAAGAGCCCAGAACCAAGCACCTAGGGTCCCGTACAAATGTAAATTCCAAAAGGGGAACCAATTTTATAAACCAAAGAATGATCAAGAGGTTCCAAACACTTTGGCTCCTGCAAATGTAGTGGATGAAAATCCTTGGTTCTTGCAGTGCAGTGAAGCACATTGGGAACATGAGTGTCCTTACAACAATGATGACCATGAACAAGTGAACAATATAGGTCATCTCATGGAAGGCCCCCAAATAAATATCACTGCTGAAGAACATCAGGAGGGCGTGAAAGAAGCAACCAGGCTGGCTAGAATGGTAGTAATAAACATCCTAGACTTGGAATCAAGAGAGAAATTGAAAAAACAAGAATTCCATGTGTATAGACGAAAGAAGCTGAACCAACCCATCTCTACCATTCCTTTGGCCGCTCAAACAAAACCTCCACCCTCATACATTATCCTCATGAAAACTTCCAAAGCTGAGAGGGTGGACTTGAACTTTGACTTTGAAGGGGCACTATCTAAGATGCATGTAACCATCCCTCTGAAAGAAGTCATTAAAGTGCCATCTGTTAAATAACGATTTGATAACTTTTTCCAAGGATCAAATGGACCCATGGAACCTCCTATTATGTTGCAAACTGATCACTTTAGGGTCCAGTATGATGAACATCCCCCCTTCTTTATGACCTTAATAATGAATAACAAGAGCCTAAATAACTGCATGCTAGATTCAGGGGCCGAAGCTAATATGATGTCCCTCAAGGTCATGAAACAAGTATTTTTGAAAGTTACACAACCTTACATGAATGTGTGTGGATTTGAATCTAAACCTATACCCACACATGGGGTGACTTAGAATGTCAAAGTTTTCCTTAAATAATACACCGAGAAGGTGATCCACATGAACATAGTGGTAGTGGATGTCGCATATGTGTGGGGGATGTTATTGTCTAGAAAGTTTACCGCAAAACTAGGAGGTACTCTTGAGATGGACGTCACTTATGTGAATATACCTTTGAAAGATGGGACTATAAGTCGTCTGCCGAATGTACTTGTGACTACAACTCATGTGAACGAGCTTAATGATCCCATAAAAAATGACAAAGCACATGAGCAAATCATACAAAGCCTTCCTAATTTTTCTCTGAATGATATGCCTTTTGCAACAGAGGAAGACTTTGATCAAATTCAGTGGCCCAAGAAAGAAGAATATCAATAGCTCCTAGACAAGTATAAAGACAAGGAAGTTGGGACTGTGAAGTTACTAAAAACAGGTGAAAGTGACATACTGATTCGGCCTTCCCAGTAGGAAGTCTTTACCACATAATCCCACCCCCCTCCTTCTACACAATATACTAGGGTTATTCAGGGTACAACCAAATACAAGATCAGAGAGTACAAGGTAGGAAATGTAGTATGTATGTGGGATACCAAGAAAGGAAATCCAACTAATGTCAAAGGAAGTACCCAATCTTGGCTTGGCCCTTTCAAAGTTGGAAGAAAATCAGTTGATGATTCATATTACTTGTCTACTTTGGAAGGAATAAGGCACCCATTATCTATCAGCGGGCACCTCCTCAAACCCCACCAAGGTGGGGGAACTTGACTTCACAGGTAAGTGCAGGTAAGTAGGTAGGCATTTTGCATTCATTGTATTATACCATCTGCATTGCATGCTAGAATAATTTTCTTTCACATTTGTACATATGATTGCTTTTATTTCAGTCTTATATATATATATGTTGGGGTGGTATCACTACCACAAATGGTTACTAATAGTTGCTATTGAGATCAAGCAGGTTACAGGTTATGCCAGATATGACGAGGTTCTCATGCTCTATACGGTGAGCACATGTCCCTGAGTTGGATCCAGATGTTATCCCCACTTTTAGGGATAACTAGGAGATTATGTCTCGAGGCCGATAGGTCCTAGACATGGAGTACCGAGAGCCAGATCGACTTGAGCATGGCCCTAGAGGGCCCATGTTTTCTCCCTTTCAACACCTCCACTTTTTCATCAACAATGACATCTATCACCTTCGGCTTGGTCTTGTATCAGAGATGGTTCTTTCTCCATGAGGTAATGAGTCTGAGTATCATTGTATGTGTCACTCTGATCCTCAAAACCTTTGAATATGTACATTTAATTCCTTTTGTTTCTAACAAATTCTTGGATCTTATACTTGTCCACTTGAGCATGTTTGGGGGGAATGACAGGATGCCCTAGTAAGCCTGTGCCCATAGGTTTTGGTTTGCTACTAGGGGGGATTTATGAAAAGTCATCGTCCACTCCCATCATATTAACACTTTTTCATCTTTCTTCCCACTCATCCACCCCATTACATTTGTCCAGGCATTGGGTTCACCAATCATTTAAGGGTTGCACCTTGCCTTGTGGGAAGAAGGGGCTAAAGGCCCAAAAGGTAAAAGCAAGCTGGAAAAAGATAAAATCCTAAAAATAAAACCTCGAAATGCTTTGCCCATGGATCCCTGAGAAAGCAATAAAAGGCTTCTTAGCAAGAAACAAGAGGGACCCATAAAAATAATAAAACAAGACCTAGTAAGAGGATAGGGGGTCTCATTACGAGCTAGCCTATTAGGTCCATGGGTACCTAGAAGTATGACACTACTAGCAGCTGGTTACCATGCCAGGGTCGTGACTCTTGGTTGCATGGCCAAGAGAACGGGGTTCTCATCACAAGCCAACCTTCTCATTTCTGTGAAAGTACTTGTGGGTAACACTGCCACCGCTGGTCACCATGCCAGGGCAGTGTCCCCTGATTAGCCTATTGAAAGAAAAAATAAATAAAAAAGAAGAATAAAGGCATGAATGAGCTTGGAAACAATTGCATCTAGGACAGGTGTAACTCACCTTCTATAAAGGCACTCATAGGTAAAGCTATGCATTTCCCTGCTTTCACTACACCCCTTGTCAGGACATCCCTTATCCACCTCACCCACTTACATGATTTATATTTAGTCTCTTCCGGGAACATCCCTTTTCCAGTGGACACTAGCCCAATAGGATACCCTGTCACTCTCCCCAACCTTGTATTGCATACTTGTATAATGTCTTTGAGCATTTAACTGGGGTAATAGGGGTTTTATGCATGACATGTTTAATAATATTGATGATGAGATGTGATTGACATTGCTATGATCCCTGTGACTTATGAGCCCATGGAGGGCATAGCTGTTAATGTGCAGGATCATGCCCGACGGACAAGTACCACATTGGACAGGTACACATGGGGAGATGATTAGTTCAGACCTCCATGGGGCTGAAGAGCCCACTCGATGGATGCTGAGACCCCAACAAAGGGTAGAGCGTTTGTACCAGGGAAGAGCAGAAGAATCCACCAGAGGCAGCTGGGCAACCTGTACCTAGGGGGGTTGAGCACTCTCCATAGGAACGTTGGCCTTGGAATGCCCAGGACGTCTCCCAGGATGCCCATGACATCACCTAGCAATATGGACATTTTGGGAGGCAACTATGGCAGTTTTGGCACGTGTGGAAACTTGGAGAAGCCCAAGGAGGGATAAGGTTTTGCTCAAGGAGGCTGCATTTTCCCTAAAAGGGGCTAACGTCACCCTAGAAAGGGGATGACATCTCACTATTTCTTTATGAGGGTTTAATTCTAAACATTTAATGTAAAACAATATGATTTTGGTATTTTGGCCTTGTCGACCTTTTAATGACCTAAAATGTAATTTAGGTCATTGGTACACTATATATTGAGGATTTTCACTCTCATTTTATCATCATATTTCACTCACACATTAGTGAGGTCTGAAATTTGTGCCCTTCTTAGGGTTATTGGCTGAAATTTTGAGGCGCACTTATTGAAGGAAGATTTTACTCTACATTTTTGGCATTTCTCTTGGTGGAAGGTGTTACAACTAGGGTTTTGCTACATGGTTTCTTGGTTTATGTAAGTGAATTTCTGCAAACACTTCTTATTTGAATGGTTTTAGTTTCATTTACTTGCATATGTTATTATATTTTGCTGAATCAAACCCTAGGTGATAAGCACTAGTTAATGTCCTTATCTCATGTCCCCATCAATATTTTGAGCCATTTGATTTGTTAAAGAGGATAGATCCTTTCCATAGCAACACTCTATTCATCTTCTTCTAGCTAGCCATTTTTCTCTGTTTGTTGAGCTAAGAAGGAGAAAACACACCAAGGCCTAGGTCTCTACACCTTGGTGAGCCGATTTTCCATAGGGTTTGCCTAGTGAATCCTTGCTTTAGCAACACATCACTCACAAACTCTCTTGTCTTAGATCAATCACTTTTTAAGCTAGTCGTTTTTTCCATTTGAGCTAAAGAAAGAGGAGAGAGCATTGAGGCCTAGGGTTTCTACACCAAAGTGAGCCTCTCTCCCCTAGGGTTTCATCTTTGAGGCCTTTCCATAGCAACACCTCAAAGTTTAACTCTCTTATCTTTAGTTTCATCATCATCACTTAGTCCTTTAGCCCCTGCGTCATCTTTTGACTCCATATACCCTAGGAGCGCACTGATCTAAGGCCTTGTGTGTTGAGTAACTTGATCATAAAAAAAACTTCCAATACTTTGAACAAACCCTAACTCTTACTAACCCTAGCCTATACTAATCCTACTAACCCTATTGCTGTCGTCATCTTTCTATGCTATAAACACCTATATGCAACATTTACTTTATCTTTGAAGCAATTGAATGATTGGTTAAGGCATTGTTTATAAAGTTTTGATATTGTTACATTAAATGCCAAGGTTTTCTTTAGCATTTATTGAGAAGTGATATTGTAATCATTTCTTTTGTATAAACATTGATTTACTTCATCAATATTATTTCTCAATTGCTTGTTATTAGAAAGGTCGTTGATTATATGAAGTACTAACCAACAAGCAAGCTTGCACATATAGTTTCATTGTTTCTTTGTCTCGGGTAGGTAATCTTATTGGTTATTACTTCCGACTATATTTATTGGCTATAATCCAGGACTTTTTGATCAGGTGGTGACTTGTGAGGGGGATTATTATCACTTAGCCTTTCTAAGCGTTTTTTGCCTTCTGAAAACCCCAGGTCACCGGGGACATCTCCCCTCGGCCTTACCTCCCTAAATAGAAAGAACCTTCCCATTGAGGTGATAGTGGTAGGATTGGTTCACTTATGCTAGTTTGAAATTCTTACATCCTTCTTCTACCTTAACTACAAACTGTGCGATAACATGCCTCAACATCATAATTAAATTATGATCAGAATCACACACAATATTCTTAATCATATATAAATACATCCATGTCTTCTTCATAAAAAAATTGGAGAGAATTATTTTATTATCTCAAATAATTTTAAAAGAGTACTTCTATCAAGGTCAAAAGAGAATTTTATAGGTCAACCTCAAATATCTCATACTTAAAACTTAGAGTTAGAAGATACAGTCAAGATCAACCCCGAAGCAATTCTTTGTGGAGTTTATTCATGAAAAATGTTCTTCATTACAAAATATTTGGCAGTCATGTATATGGCTATAAATAATCCATGATCATACACGAAAAGTATGTAGAATAATACAAGAAGAACACTAAAGAACTCAGCTTTGTGCCCAACTCAGAGATTCAAGCATAAAACTATGAGAAATGATGTAGAAGAAGAAAAAGAGTGGAGAATATGGAGATTTATTTCCTTTGATCAGAAGCTTGGTTGTATATTCAAGGTTGTGCCTTCTTCTTTCTTTGATCTTCGGCCCTGCCCCTTTGACAATTCTGATTTTTGGAACCTTTGATGAAGCCTCTCTTTTCTTTTTAAGATGAGATTTTCTAACCACTTGAGTAGTTAGGGTTTCTCCCTTCTAGAAATTCCTGTACAAGTTTCGTCTTGAAACATTCCCTTTAATAAATGATTCATTAAGTCCTCATTAATGAACTCACATAATTAATATATGTATATTGAAAATGGGCCCCTTTCCTTTTTAAATAAAAGTTTTTAAAATAAACTTTTATTTTCACAATTTAATTAATTGCCCATTTAAAATAAGAGGATCGTGTTTTAAATTTATGCAAGTGATAATTAACTTTTTAGCCATGGAAACCACTTCTGATGTGATCTTGATTGTCTTAAATTTCCAATGATATAAATTTTGCGCAAATCCGTCTCCCGTATCTCAAGATATGAGCTCGTGAAGTTGAGTTGTCACGCAGGCCTACTAAAAATGAAGCCGACTAATATTTTAATTTTTGGGGAAAATTTATCAACTTTCAAGCCTTGAAACCTATACCATCATCGTCTACGTTGAAATACCTTTCCCATGGTATAAATTTTGCACGATTCCGAAACCCATAGCTCAAGTTATGGCCTCCGAAATAGTAACACTCAACAATCGTTGATCAAAATTCATAGGCAAATCTGGGCCCTTGGATTAAATTTCGCCCTTCTTTAAGGAAATTCGACTTGTGCCAGGTCATTGATGAGGCAACCATTAGTATATTTCCATGTGTATCCAATAAAAATATGACATTTGGCGTGATCTCATAGGTTGATGAAACTACCATGTCATCCATTAATTGGCTGCCATGTGGCACCATTCTTTGATCTCCATGTGGAACTACTCCATGCTGTCGTGTATCATGTTTTCATAACTCAAACCGTTCTCCATGTAATCCAAAGAAAGCTTGACATATGGCATAATGTTAAAGGTAAAGGATTAAAATAATAAGTAAAATTAAAAAGGTGAGAAAATAAAATAATAATAAAAAGAGGTTTAAAGTGGAAAGGGAATAAGTATGGGAGGGACGAGAGTGTAGGATAAGGGGGGTTAATTTGTAGGGGGCAGATATGAGTGAGGGAAAATGTGGGTCACGAGAGTGGGGGGTGAGGTAGACGAGGGGGAGAGGCGAGGTAAAGGGGGGAAGTATTTTGTAGGTGGCAGAGATGAGGGGGGTGACATAGGGTGAGGTGAGGGGAGAGGGGGAGGGGGGGAGCGAGGGGGGCGAGGAAGGGTGAGTGGGTTGGGAAGTGATTGGGAGGGAATAATTTGAGCTATGGAAAGTTTGACCAACCAACATAACTCAAATAAATATTAAGTATGGAATGGGTGAGGGATGAGGGGCGAGGAAATGGAGAGAGGGGAGTATTTTGAGGGGAGCGGAAGTGAGGGGGTGAAAAATGAGGTGAGTAGGGAAGGGTGAGAGGGCATGAGAGATGTAAGGGGATATGGTGAGTGATTCCTCCCCTCCATAACTTAAAATAAAACTAAGTACAGAGTGGGGGAAAGTAAGGGATAAGGGAGGTGGATTAAGAGAGGAGAAAAATTCTAAGTGTGGGATGAGTATGGCGAGTTTCCACGAGTGATAGATTTTTATGGTTTTGAACCCAATACAAGAATATTTTCAAGGTTATTGAACTCGAAAAAATTTAAAATCACTTCCAAAAGATTAGCTTTATTCTATATGAAAGAGGCACCATTTTTCGCTTTAAATTTTAAACCTGGATATCTTGAGCATACGAACTCAGATTTTTGATCCAGAAAATGTGTGACGAAGATGAGGCTGGGGACTACCTAAGGAACTTATAATATTTCAAAAAATTTCATCTTCTGATATCATTTATTTTTATTAATCCAAGAGTGGGAAAATAAAGATGACCAAATTTTGGTCAACATGAGGGAAGTTCCTTTAATCCATTAATCCTGAGGCAAGCACTTCTTCTACCAAGAAATGGGAATATTTTAAACTTGTCCAAAATCCCAAACCCTCACCCTTAAATCCATCAATTGACAAATTCAAGGGTGAAAGATTAGAGATTGACATACCTTTAGGTTTTAATGCCTCTAAAGGCTGTAAATATTCCTCGCAAATGATTTCCAACTCTAGAACTGCAACTTCTTTGTGTGAGTTTCCTTCAATGGGCATCGTGTACCCACTATTCTCTACATGATCAGAAGTTCAAGCCTCCACCAAACCTTCATTTAAGGTACCTTCATCCAATAGGGCCTCAATCTACTCTTTCTCGTCCTCTTGAAATTTAACTCAATTTTCCTATAATAAACCTTCAGTTACAATTGGGTTGGAATTATAATAGAGAAATAGATGCTTCTGACTCTACTTGGGATGGTGTTAATAGAGAAAATTGGAAGACAAGAAAAAAATTGTATGTACACTTCTGGTTCATTTCACGGTCCATAAATCAAATATCCTTTCAACCATAAAGAAATTATGGCAATGAAACTAGCACTACTAGGTTCARATTATTCTTAAAACCAATACACTTTAAAGTATGAACTAATCTAAAACACACACTAAATATTCTCAAGCATGAGAAGAAACTAGCCCGAGGTAACAATTGTGTTTTCAGGTGGAAGTTTTGGTTAAATTGTTATGATTTTAAATTTGAATATAATCCAGAAAAATTAAATTGTTTCGTTGACTTGATGACAAGGGAATAAATCCCTACTTTGCTAAATTATGTGTAGGTTACATGTATCAAATCATTTACAGTTTAACAAAAAGGAAAAACACCTACCATTCCAGACGATCCTCACATAAATTAGTGTGAGGAATGCTTCTATCAAGAAATAAAGGTAGTCATGTTGTCATATATTTTGAGTTTATGGGCCCTATCTTGTTACAAATAGAGAAAGAGAATGAGAAGGCCCGAGGGCATTTCAAATTTAACTATTCCTAGTTAAAAGAGGATTGTTTTCAACATTTAGTGATTGATAATTGGTGTTTCTCTGATCCTGATTTAGAGGAGTGTGCAATGTCCCAGCTCGTGGAAAATTTGAAACAAGTTAAGTGGATAGAGGCAGAAAGGGATAAGAAGCAAATGGATTCATGAAAGTCCGAGATTTTGGAGACAGAGGAGAAAATTAGTAGGCTTTTCTCTCAAAATATGGGGGGATTATTTTTGGAAGAAGAACAAATATAATTTAGAGCTTTAGAGAACAAAAAGCTCATTTTTTGGAAATTGAGGAAACTACGTGGAGATTTAAAAGTGCAATCTGGTTGGAGGGAGATATAAATACTAAGTTCTTTCATAAGTTTGCTTCCCATAGGAAATCCTTAAGCACTATTTGGGAACTGGATGCACCAAATGGGTCCAAACTCAAAACTTTTAAGGATCTTTCGACAACATGGAAGGCTCACTTTGAAGCTCTGTTCAAAGAGTTAGTGGAGAGTCACATAGTGGAGAAAACATAATTAGAATGTTTCCTAGGTTTTTTGATCAAAAATCAAATAACAAATTGGGGGCCCTCGTTACAAAGGAAGAATTACAGGAGGCTCTCTAGGCTCTCAAGTTTTAAGAGGGACAAAATTTTGAGCCTGAACGGTTGGACAATGGAGTTTTACCTTGATTTCTTTGACCTGTTGGCTAATGAGATACTTAGGGTAGTATAAGAATCAAGAGTCTTGGGCAGAATTTCTGGGGCCCTCAATTCAACGTTTATTCCTTTAATCCCTAAGAAATCAAACCCCTCATCCTTCGATGACTTTAGACCTATCTTATTGTGCGAGTTACTATACAAGGTGATTGCATAACTCATTGCTAATAGGATTAAAGGGATTATGTATGCATGTATATCCATAACAATTTGGGTTTATTTTCAATAGGAATATTTTGGATGCAATTGGTGTTTCCCAGGAGGGGCTATAATTTGTTGAGGAAAAGGTATGAGGAACCTCACTCAAACATTTCCAGATATTGCTCAACTAAGGAAAGATAGTTGGGAATGTTACCTGGGGTTTATAGCCTAAAAATAAAATAAACAATCACTTAATCCACAGGTATTAAGTACGAGGGACTAAGGCTGGTTTTTTATATATTATATGTAACTGTGCAAAATAAATAAACTTAAACATAAATTACATGAGTATGTACAAGGAGATAAAAGCAAAATATGAACCAAATCATCAAAATACATATGTGAGACTGAAATCAAAAGTCTGATTTTTATATTGATTTCATTCTGAGATACAAAACTAAATTCTCTTTACAAACCCTTGCAAGGGTAGGGACCAAAGTCAGATTTAGAAGCCTCCGATGGGCACCATACAAAAAGAATATGAAAACAAAAGAAAACTGAAGCTAAAGACTTGGATCAACTTGCCACAAAATGCTGTCACTTGACTCTATAAAATATTTTTTATCAGTCATGAAATTTAATTCATAAACAGACAAGAACACATACTGCCAAAGATAAATCATACACCTTTAAAAATAAGTTGCTGAAATATATGATTCGGTTTTGAATCTTGCTGCCTTCAATAAGACCCTGCTGTCATCAAGATGGTTAATACTTCTAGTAAACTTAGAATGAAAGGAAAATGAAAGTGTCTGAAAAGTATAGAGCAAACCTTATAGCAAGAGTTCTCTCTCTATTATCTCTTGCCTTTGTCTCTTTATTTGATTGATCTTTTATTCTTTCTCAATAAGTTATGATAGTTCAACTACCTTTCTTTAGTTAAACTTAATTATCTTAACTAATTAATTGAGACAAATAAATAATAATATATATAAATAAGGGTCTAATTAAATAATAATTAAATAGGTGGGACCCCTTGTGACTCCAGTTTCAATTTATTTTAATAGTCATCAAAACATGAAGTATAAAACCCCAAACATTCTCATTCTCATATTAATGATCAAATATTTTAATATCAACAAAATATAACATGACTATATAAAAAATGGAATTATATCGATGATGTCCAAAGCATTGTCTAAACATGTATTTGTTGTCCAAAACATTGTCAAAATAAAAATACTGTCCTCAAAAGAAAATGATATTAATCAACATTAAAAACCATATCTGCTATGAGAGGAATTTGGCCTCTTTTCACTGCTGCCCTCTTTTGATCTTTTTGTTGCAGCCTTAGGTTGATTGGAACCTTGAGGATGGATCTCGTTGATGACATGGGAGAAATTGCCTTTGAGATGAAGATTAGAGGACATAGATTCAGATTAATCTTTGGATGACTTGGAGGGAGTGGCCACTCCTTTTCCTTTATCTGGCTCTGGCTTGGGAACATAAGTTCTTATCCTTTTACTTGCATGAGAACATTGTACGGGTGAGACAACATGATCAACTTGGGCATTTGGATTTTTTGGCAGTGGAGGAGGGGGTAATGGAAAATACAGAGTAGGCCAACCATGGTGATGAGCAACAGGCTAGTGGAAAATATTTTTCCAACCATCATTGGTAGGTGGTTCTGGCTTCATAGAAACATGACGGGGAACACAGATACTAGAAAATTTCTAATGTGGCTGAAAGGGAGGCCTCTCAGGTCGGGGCTGGACAATCCCATGGCCAACTAGGTTGAAAAACCCAGCTTGAAAGAGTTTATTTAGTTCCTGTGGATCAACATCAAAATGTATCGAAAATCATGGCCTTCTATGGCCTCTTTGCCAATTTCCTCTGCCTCTATTAGCACCTCTATTAACACCTCTTCCATTGTTGCCTCTACTAAATAAATTCATCCTTAAGCAATATTCCAAACATGTTATGAAAAACTCTTAACAATCCATGCATCAATACTCTACCTAAGTAAAATCAAAATGTTGGCTCTATCATTCACCACAAAAGCACATGCAATCCATCCATCAACTTCTTAAAACTCGGCAATCAATTGCTATTTTAACAGGGAGTGGTAGGGCTATTGGGAAGATGAGGGGCTTATAATGAGTGAAAAATGGTAACATGGATGGGAAGCGACCAATGAATATTGTTCAAGTAAATGCAGAAGTAACAAAAAATGTATCCATATCCAAACTTCCAATACCAGTCATCAACTCACCTTTTCTTTTGTTATTAATCTTTTATTTTTTCAAAAAATGAAATTCATAATAATAGAAAGAATGTTTTAAATGTATTTGGGAAAACGATGGGCATATAATGAGTGAAAAGTGAGATAATGGAAGGGGAAAAAAATGATTATTGTTCTATTATATGCAATAGTATCTATTAAAAAAAATGCCATCACTATCAACTACCAAAACTTTTCTTTGTTAATAATTCAAATCCAAGACACAACAGTTTTTATAGTACCCAATATAAAACCCCGGGAATTTTTAGGACTGTCAGACTTTACAACTTTAATTTCCTCTTCCTTTTCGTTTACTCGCAGAGATTTTATAAGACACTGTTAACAAAGTTACTCAAAAAAATTAAAACCACACTACATCAAGCGTGCATGGGAGGCTGATAAAACAACATAAGCCATCGACCTTTTACTATACAACACTGGTATCACAACCTTCAATACTTGATGCGTAAACAAATTGGGTTCTAAAACCTCATATGAAGCTGGTTCTCATCGTTTTAATTTAACATCATATAACTTCAAAATCGACCAAACCCCCATGCATACATAACAAACAAGCCAAGAATTCATGCATATAACATGTCTTCCCCATTGTCGGGTTAATCACTATAACCCATATCAAGACCAAAATTCAAATCTTATGAATTTCCATACACCAGATAAAAGAACCGAGGTCTGGGTACGAAAAGGCGAAACATTCATATGGGATTTGCAAAAAAAAACATTTAACCATTTATTTCCACCACAGACTTTCCACATACCTCATATGGTGTCGCAAGGAAAATACGCCTATCTATTCACAACAGTTGAAAGATAATTTAAAAGAGCTGTAAATCTTCCAAATAATGAGGAAAGGGTATGGCGTTACGCAGAGAAAAAAACAAAAACAAAAACAAATTGTTCTTTTATTTCTCAGAAAAAACCCTTGAATTTTAACAGAGATGAGTGAAACCAAAAAATATTTTCCATAATTATTTTCCAACAGTCATAGCAACATAAGAAACACTCATTCTGGGCACAACGAAATCACATAGTCCAAACAGAAAGGAATTTCGAACACTATTCTTAGCTTGAAAAATTTAAATGCCAAGATAGAGGAAACTCCATATAAATGCAATTTTCCCAGTCGTGATAACCACATACATCCATCATAAAATTTGGAAAGAAAAAACAGTCTGTAAGCAAATCTAAGAGCCAATATTATGATTTTATTTGGAGGGGAGCTACAGTTCGTGAATGGAGAGGTAAGAGCCAACATACCTGTAAGGAGAATGCCAGAAAACCAACAAGAACCACTATTCTTTCCAAGGCCGAGCCAAACAGAGGCAACACCAGCCAAAGAAACCAACACAAGTGCGAGCCAAGTGAGGGTGGCGACCTCGAGGTAGCATTAGAGCGATATGAAACAATTGCACGTCGTTTCTCACATTAATTTTCATCAACTTGAGCCAAGTACGAGTACACCCAACACATCCAACGAATAGTCCACTATGTTTTCCACATGTTACAAGGAGAATCTCTCTATGGCTAGGGTGAACCACAACAGACGGAAATGACTGCAGAAATCAACTCTATTCCAACAACATGCTATATAAACCAATGTGCAAGCAAGATAAGAAAGAGGCCTACCTTGTCCAAATGTTTGATGATGTCCATCGTTGAACACTTTGGCCCAAAGCTATATATACCTGCAACAAGTTCTCAAAAAACAAGCAAAAAACAAGCATATGGTGGAAATATAAAGGGTTAGCACATTATATAGCATAATCCATCAATATACATAGCAAATACGCCCATGGATAATAACTCATATATTTGCAAGATATCAATTGGACGTGAAAGGAGTAGTTCTATTAATAAATGATCAACAAAAGTGAAAATATTACAGACTTCCGTGTCGGCACGGTTCACAATCGAGAAACCAAGTTCCTTCCAACCGGGCCTCCACCACTTCAATCCTCGACCAAAGGCAAGCTCATATAAGGTAGACAATGAGGTTCTCCATTAATAAGGGAAGAGATTGGGGGTTGAACACTGTGTTCAGACTTAAAGGAAAAAGGGATGTAGACTCAATATGAAGTAAATATTTCTCCAGAGTAACTTTGCTCTCAAAGTTGAATTCTTTCTCTCTTTTTTTCCACAGCTTGGAATTGTCTTCTTTATAGCCTTCAAAATGCAACTGAAGGGCCAAGTCGGATCGTTTCCAGTATATGGAAGGCCAAGGATCATAGATGTTTTGTCGTGACATGGAAACCTGAAATTTAATTTTGATTTTTTGGCACAAATCCCGATGTACGCGGGCTGTAGTGGAGAATCCTGCATATATGCTTGCTGTATAGGGTGCAAGATGTGTACAAGTGGAAAAATTTGTATTTTTGTCTCTGGAATTTTGGTAACAGGGAAGATAATTCTGCATAGGGAAATGTAATAAGGCCCTTTCTGCAACATTGCGCAGGGTGAGGCAAATCTTGTTCTAACAGATGCCCCCTAATGTGTGAGGTCAGAGGAGAATCTGTGATGGATGAAATACATTATAAATAACCCAAAATTAGAGTGGTAGAGAACCAGATGGACGAACTCAGTTGCTCATTACATTCTGCACTGACTTTGCATACATGGCTTCCAATAAAATTACACTACAGATCCATGTGAAAAATATGCCAAATAAGTGTCCGTGGCCATGAATAGGAAAATACAAACGCCGTTACATGCCAATAGCTATCATAGTCACGAAAAAGGCCCCGTAGAACCAGTTTCAAAACCAATATGAAGATATCTGTATACCATGGAGTACAATCTGATCTTCCATGATCACTAAATTCATATAGGCACTGGTCCAATGATAAGGAAGCAACAACTCAGGAAAGCTGCAGCCACATAGTGATGTCTTCAAGTCTTCTACACAATCTACCAAAGGTGCAAGTCTACATCATGTGAATAAAGGAGTTGAGTTCGAACACAATGAGACATCGTTTGATTACCGGTCATTGATGTATACCATTAACAAACGCAAGACAACCTACCGATAATGAAAGTAGGTATCAAGGCACCAAGCACATTCTTACAAGTGTGAATAAATGAGTCAATGTTGAACACCTTAAGAATCCATCGATCAAGAGACATTGATGTATTCCCAACTATCATTGGCGAGAGAGCCTACCATTGATGACTGCAAGCCTCAATGTACTCATAAGACTCTAGGTCCCGTTTCCTGAATAAATGGGTTGAAGTCAATGGAAAGAGACCCGCTGAAAGGAGAGCATGAAGGAATCTCTTATCAGTCAGCATGAGGTACAAATTAAGAGCCTCATGATTTGGTGGAAATCGGACGAAGAACATGTTCACGAACCAACGACCTTATGTGTCTTTCGCGTGTGCCAAGTGCAAGCGATACACGAAAAAGACCCTATGAATAACAACCAATGATGAAAACTACTGATAAAGGCGAGGAACCCACCAATAAGTCTAATGGCATCCAAGACACTGCACGAATCCCAATTTGTGAATATATGTCTTGTCATCGAACACAAGGGAAACCACCCAGTCAAACTACCAATGATGAAATGTCAACTGTTGGGCTCAAGGTTACCTACCAATGATGAAAGTAGGCCCAAGGTGCATGATAGGACTACAATATCATGTGATTCTGAGACAAACTGAGGGTATGGACGACATGCAAAGTCAAGAGTTTTGAGGAGTGGCAGAAACAGGTTGATAAACTTCCTTTGAACAAGAGCATGATACATATGGAGGACTCTGACATCATAGAACTGATGATAAAATCATGAGATGCAGGAGGCATCAATGAAGTTCTCTATAGGGACTGGAAGAGTAACCAGTCGGTAGAGAAGACTCTGTAACGAGCTCAACTTCCTAAGGCCATGCTAATCCCAAAATTATGATGATGAATGGACTCAAATAATTTTGTGCTCTGTTCAAAGGCGACATGACTACTGTCGATATAAGATAATACTCCCTTCCCACCCTTCTTTTTTTGTTTTTTCATAGACAAATGAATGTTATGATACATAGGAGGAAACAAGTGTCGCAAGTAAGAAAAACTAGTTCCAGCAGTGGAACATACCTATGCTCAATGTAGAAAAGTGCATGCGGGAGATGGACACTCGGGGGAATGTTCCCTCCTAGGTACAGGGTGTCAAATTTCAAAGGATATAAACAGGGCTTTTCTTGGTTGAGGATGCAAAACTGCTAAGGCAAACGGTTTATAACCCAAAGCGTGAACCAGATATAGGCTCAATACTGCAAGCAAGGGCATGAGATACAATCACAACTTAACACCAAAAAATTTCATTTTTTATATCTTTTAGTCTACTTGGTGTGAAAAAGGGATAAACTTGTGCCAAATAGACGTCTTTTCAAAACCAATTTACGAGTGTGAAAAATACAAGTCACTTAGCGATTTTTTCACTTTTTGGTAATGAGTCAGAAAAGATCTTAACTAAGACTCACGACCTTTCAAATCCAATTTAACGAGTGTGAAAGGGACAAATCACTTGACAATCTTTTCACTTTTTAAAGGGGAGTTGGAAAATAGCTTAAATTAAACTTGTTTGGGAGTCCACGGGGTATAAGGTCGCATGTTTATGAATGAGAAATGAGGCTCAACATAAAGTCCAAAACAAGTTGTGAGGGACTCCCAGTCCTGTTGAAAAAATATCTGCATGGGCACCAAATGCAATAGGGAATCTAACTAGGGCACCCATGTTCGGTAAGTCTCTACCACTTGAAAACAACACAACTTTATAGCAGATGGAGGGTTTGGTGTCGCAAGAAATGGGTTCGTACCTAGGGCATAAAGAGTGATAATTATAGGATAATGCGAAAATGCATAACATAATGGATACCTATCCTATATGTTGGGTAATGAACATACCTTCCTAAGATGACAAACGATCAACATAACACTGAAATATGCAAGAATCTCAGGTTAAAACTGCAAAAACTAACTTGATCCACCTTTGTATTAGTCCATTAGGTGAAAAAATGTCTTAAAACTATAGAAAGTGGGTAAAAATAATTTATAAATACTAACAAAATAAAAAATTACTATACCATTTTAATTTTTTACCCAACTAGTGCAAATTGGACCAAAATACCTCCAATATTCAAACGGCGATTGCGGGAACATCATGCAGTGAAATCAAAAACTGTCTAGATCAGGTAATTCTTGTTCTCTTCCTCTTCAATTGCAATGGTTTAAAATTTTCAATTAGGTCTTAAGTTTTTAGTTATTGAGGGCGCAGAGTATAGATTTCGATGTACGTGGGATGGATTTGATTAGGTCACGTATACGACGAGCTATACACTTGTGTGTGAACTACAAGGGGCGTATATTAAGCCCAACACGTGACTGTATGTAAAGGAGGCCACGTATAGGCACAAAAATGATCATTTTGAAGGGTTCTAAGTCAAAATTTTATTTGTCTTTGACAAGATGGTTCCTGAATGGAGAGAGAGAGAGAGCATGAGGAGGTCGATGCTGCTGTAGATCGAGATCTGGGGGCCCAAATTTCCTTAAAGAGATGTGGCTTGTATAAGTTTTGGGCACTCAAAGGAATGAGAGTCCAGGTGAGAGTGAGAGCTTCAATCTCGAATTTGCATCCAAAAATCCAAAAATTGAATTTGCCTCCTTTTATTAAGCTCATAAGTTTATTATGCATACTCAACACTTAGAACCAAAACATGTCATGTCCCACATTCCTTGCTAGTAAAGGATTGCTACCTTATAACACTTATCAATTGTCCATGCTAATAACAAGTATACCATAAATGCAACATGCCATAACTATATGTGGCTCATGCTTGGAGTTTGAATCAATTAAGTCAAAATATATGTGTAGCAAGAATAAGCCAATATACTTATTAAAACACACATTTTCCCTTTTCATTTCTTTTTCAAATTAAATTTCCAACACACCCATCATTCATCCTGAAAGCGATTTCAAAGTTCTGGGTTTATTCCCAAACTATAGAATCAATTTTGCAAGGTAGTCATGAGCGCAATCATTAAAAGCGTCTTTTTATCATTATTCCACACACACACACACACACACACACACACACACACACACACACATATAAGGCATTTTAACCCATTTTCATGCATGGATCAGAGTGAATGGTAACTTTTTTCTTTCTCTTGATTCAAGGTCTCATTTATTAGATCGTGGTTTCACAATTCTTGCAGATGTGGGGGTATAGGGCGCTCAAGAAAGTTGGATGCAAATATGGATACCAACGAAGGACTTAGGAATTCATGGAGATATGGTTGTTGAATGGAGAGCCTATATTAGACTTCTCTCTCAAAATGCAATATGTCTTCATGACAGGGAGGACGAGTTGGTTTGACCATGGAATAAGGATATGGGTATAGTCACTACCAAACTGGGATACAAAGCCCTTTCTTATAATCTAGTGGAAGGTGATAGTAAGTGGTGGTGGCCATTAATTTGGAAATGGAAGAGTCCTTTAAAGACTCAAATATTTACATGGCCACCGTTGGAAAATTTGATTCTCACTAGGGATAATGGGAAAAAGCGAGGTTGGTATAATGTTGTAAATAATTATGAATATATTTAACATTGTCCGCATTTAATATTGTCATACATAACAAATGACGATCTGTATAGTGTTCAATGTGTATTATAGTTCTTAGAACCATATCTATGTTATAAAGATCGGTGTGAAATAGGTGATTTAATAAAGTATCGTTGTAGTGTATGGATAGTTTTCTTTATTTATCAAACATTTCTGCCCTAAGGAAGATTTATCAGGTAATAGGGGTTTTATGCACATGTTTAATAATATTGATGATGAGATGTGATTGACATTGCTATGATCCTTGTGACTTATGAGCCCATGGAGGGCATAGATGTTAATGTGTAGGATCATATCCGATGGACAAGTACCACATTGGATAGGTACACATGGGGAGATGATTAGTTCGGACCTCCATGGGGCTGAAGAGCCCACCCGATGGATGTTGAGACCCCAACAAGGGGCAACGAATTTGTACCAGGGAAGAGCAGAAGAATCCACCAGACGCAGCTGAGCAGACCTGTACCTAGGGGGATTGATCCTTCTCCATAGGAACGTTGGCCCTGGAAGGCCCAGGACGTCTCCCAGGATGCCCATGACATCACCTAGCAATATGGACGTTTTGGGAGGCAACTATGGAAGTTTTGGCATGTGTGGCAACTTGGAGAAGCCCAAGGAGGGCTAAGGTTTTGCTCCAGGAGGCTTCATTTTCCCTAAAAGGGGCTAACGTCACCCTAGAAAGGGGATGATGTCTCACTATTTATTTATTAGGGTTTAATTCTAAACATTTAATGTAAAACAATATGATTTTGGTATTTTGGCCTTGTCGACCTTTTAATGACCTAAAATGTAATTTAGGTCATTGATACACTATATATTGAGGGTTTTCACTCTCATTTTATCATCATATTTCACTCACACATTAGTGATGTCTGGAATTTGCACCCTTCTTAGGGTTATTGGCTGAAATTTTGAGGCACACTTATTGAAGGAAGATTTTACTTGACATTTTTGGCATTTCTCTTGGTGGAAGGTGTTACAACTAGGGTTTTGCTACATGGTTTCTTGGTTTATGTAAGTGAATTACTACAAACACTTCTTAATTGAATGGTTTTAGTTTCATTTACTTGCATATGTTATTATATTTTGCTGAATCAAACCCTAGGCGACAAGCACTAGTTAATGTCCTTGTCTCATGTCCCCATTAAGATTTTGAGCCATTTGATTTGTTAAAGAGGATAGATCCTTTCCATAGCAACACTCTATCCATCTTCTTCTAGCTAGCCATTTTCCCTTGTTTGTTGAGCTAAGAAGGAGAAAACACACCAAGGCCTAGGTCTCTACACCTTGGTGAGCCGATTTTCCCTAGGGTTTGCCTAGTGAAGCCTTTCTTTAGCAACACATCACTCACAAACTCTCTTGTCTTAGATCGATCACTTTTTAAGCTAGTCATTTTTTCCATTTGAGCTAAAGAAAGAGGAGAGAGCATTGAGGCCTAGGGTTTCTACACCAAAGTGAGCCTCTCTCCCCTAGGGTTTCATCTTTGAGGCCTTGCCATAGAAACACCTCAAAGTTCAACTCTCTTATCTTTAGTTTCATCATCACCACTTAGTCCTTCAGCCCTTGCATCATCTTTTGACCCCATATACCCTAGGAGTGCACTGATCTAAGGCCTTGTGTATTGAGTAACTTGATCATAAAACAAACTTCCAATACTTTGAACAAACCCTAACTCTTACTAACCCTAGCCTATACTAATCCTACTAACCATATTGCTGTCGTCATCTTTCTATGCTATAAACACCTATATGCAACATTTACTTTATCTTTGAAGCAATTGAATGATTGGTTAAGGCATGTTTATAAAGTTTTGATATTGTTACATTGAATTCCAAGGTTTTATTTAGCATTTATTGAGAAGTGATATTGTAATCATTTCTTTTGTATAAACATTGATTTACTTCATCAATATTATTGCTCAATTGCTTGTTATCAGAAAGGTCATTGATTATATGAAGTACTAACCAAAAAGCAAGCTTACACATATAGTTTCATTGTTGCTTTGTCTCGGGCAGGTAATCTTATTGGTTATTACTTCTGGCTATGTTTATTGGCTATAATCCAGGACTTTCTGATCAGGTGGTGACTTGTGAGGGGGATTAATATCACTTAGCCTTTCTAAGCCTTTTTTTCCTTCTAAAAACCCCAGGTCACCGGGGACATCTCCCCTAGGCCTTACCTCCCTAAATAGAAAGAGCTTTCCCATTGAGGTGATAGTGGTGGGATTGGTTCACTTATGCCAGTTTGGCATTCTTACATCCTTCTTCTACCTTAACTACAAGCTGTGCGATCACATGCCTCAACATCAAAATTAAATTGTGATCAGAATCACACACAATATTCTTAATCATATATAATTACATCCATGTCTTCTTCATAAAAAAATTGGAGAGAATTATTTTATTATCTCAAATAATTTTAAAAGAGTACTGCTATCAAGGTCAAAAGAGAATTTGATAGGTCAACCTCAAATATCTCATACTTAAAACTTAAAGTTAGAAGATACAGTCAAGATCGACCCCGAAGCAATTCTTTGTGGAGTTTATTCATGAAAATTGTTCTTCATTACAAAAGATTTGACAGTCATGTATATGGCTGTAAATAATCCATGATCATACACGAAAAGTATGTAGAATAATACAAGAAGAACACTCAAGAACTCAGCTTTGTGCCCAACTCAGAGATTCAAGCATAAAACTATGAGAAATGATGTAGAAGAAGAAAAAGAGTGGAGAAGATGGAGATTTATTTCGTTTGATCAGAAGCTTGGTTGTATATTCAAGGTTGTCCCTTCTTTCTTTGATATTTGGCCCTACCCCTTTGACAATTATGATTCTTGGAACCTTTGATGAAGCCTCTCTTTTCTTTTTAAGATGAGATTTTCTAACTACTTGAGTAGTTAGGGTTTCTCCCTTCTAGAAATTCCTGTACAAGTTTCTTCTTGAAACATTCCCTTTAATAAATGATTCATTAAGTCCTCATTAATGAACTCACATAATTAATATATGTATATTGAAAATGGGCCCCTTTCCTTTTTAAATAAAAGTTTTTAAAGTAAACTTTTATTTTCACAATTTAATTAATTGCCTATTTAAAATAAGAGGACTGTGTTTTAATTTTATGCGAGTTATAATTAACTTTTTAGCCATGGAAACCACTTCTGATGTGATCTTGATTGTCTTAAATTTCCAATGATATAAATTTTGCGCAAATCCGTCTCCCGTATCTCAAGATATGAGCTCGTGAAGTTGAGTTGTCACGCAGGCCTATTAAAAATGAAGCTGGCTGATATTTTAATTTATGGGGAAAATTTATCAACTTTCAAGCCTTGAAACCTATACCATCATCGTCTACGTCGAAATACCTTTCCCATGGTATAAAGTTTGCACGATTCCGAAACCCATAGCTCAAGTTATGGCCTCTGAAATATTAACACTCAACAATCGTTGATCAAAATTCATAGGCAAATATGGGCCCTTGGATTAAATTTCGCCCTTCTTTAAGGAAATTCGACTTGTGCCAAGTCATTGATGAGGCAGCCATTAGTATATTGCCATGTGTATCCAATAAAAATATGACATTTGGCGTGATCTCATAGGTTGATGAAACTACCATGTCATCCATTAATTGGCTGTGATGTGGCACCATTCTTTGATATCCATGTGGCACTACTCCATGCTGTTGAGTATCATGTTTTCATAACTCAAACCGGTCTCCATGTAATCCATAGAAATCTTGACATATGGCACAATGTTAAAGGTAAAGGATTAAAATAATAAGTAAAATTAAAAAGGTGAGAAAATAAAATAATAATAAAAAGAGGTTTAAAGTGGAATGGGAATAAGTATGGGAGGGACGAGAGTGTAGGATAAGGGGGCTTAATTTGTAGGGGGCAGATATGAGTGAGGGAAAATGTGGGTCACGGGAGTGGGGGGTGAGGTAGACGAGGGGGAGAGGTGAGGTAAAGGGGGGAAGTATTTTGTAGGTGGCAGAGATGAGGGGGGTGACGTAGGGTGAGGTGAGGGGAGAGGGGGGAGTGGGGGAACGAGGGGAGCGGGGAAGGGTGAGTGGGTTGGGAAGTGATTGGGAGGGAATAAGTTGAGCTATGGAAAGTCTGACCAACCAACATAACTCAAATAAATATTAAGTATGTAATGGGTGAGGGATGAAGGGTGAGGAAATGGAGAGAGGGGAGTATTTTGAGGGGAGCGGAAATGAGGGGGTGAAAAATGAGGTGAGTAGGGAAGGGTGAGCGGGCATGAGAGATGTAAGGGGATATGGTGAGTGAGTCCTCCCCACCATAATTTAAAATAAAACTAAGTACAGAGTGGGGGAAAGTAAGGGATAAGGGAGGTGGATTAAGAGAGGAGAAAAATTCTAAGTGTGGGATGAGTATGGTGGGTTTCCACGAGTGATAGATTTTTATGGTTTTGAACCCAATACAAGAATATTTTCAAGGTTCCTGAACTCGAAAAAATTTAAAATCACTTCCAAAAGATTAGCTTTATTCTATATGAAAGAGGCACCATTTTCCGCTTTAAACTTTAAACCTGGATATCTTGAGCATACAAACTCAGATTTCTGATCCATAAAATGCATGACGAAGCTGAGACTGGGGACTACCCAAGGAACTTATAATATTTCAAAAAATTTCATCTTCTGATATCAATTTTTTTTTATTAATCCAAGAGTGGGAAAATAAAGATGACCAAATTTTGGTCAACATGAGGGAAGTCCCTTTAATCCATTAATCCCGAGGCAAGCACTTCTTCTACCAAGAAATGGGAATATTTTAAACTTGTCCAAAATCCCAAACCCTCACCCTTAAACCCATCAATTGAAAAATTCAGGGGTGAAAGGTTAGAGATTGACATACCTTTAGGTTTTAATGCCTCTAAAGGCTGTAAATATTCCTCGCAAATGATTTCCAACTCTGGATCTGCAACTTCTTTGTGTGAGTTTCCTTCAATGGGCATCATGTACCCACTCTTCTCTACATGATCATAAGTTCAAGCCTCCACCAAACCTTCATTTAAGGTACCTTCATCCAATAGGGCCTCAATCTACTCTTTCTCGTCCTCTTGAAATTTAACTCAATTTTCCTATAATCAACCTTCAGTGACAATTGGGTTGGAATTATAATAGAGAAATAGATGCTTCTGACTCTACTTGGGATGGTGTTAATAGAGAAAATTGGAAGACAAGAAAAAAATTGTATGTACACTTCTGGTTCATTTCACGGTCCATAAATCAAATATCCTTTCAACCATAAAGAAATTATGGCAATGAAACTAGCACTACTAGGTTCAGATTGTTCTTAAAACCAATACACTTTACAGTCCGAACTAATCTCAAACACACACTAAATATGCTCAAGCATGAGAAGCAATTAGCTTGAGGTAACAATTGTGTTTTCAGGTGGAAGTTTTGGTTAAATTGTTATGATTTTAAATTTGAATATAATCCAGAAAAATTAAATTGTTTCATTGACTTGATGACAAGGGAATAAAGCCCTACTTTTCCAAATTATGTGCAGGTTACATGTATCAAATCATTTACAGTTTAACAAAAAGGAAAACCACCTACCATTCCAGACGATCCTCACATAAATTACTGTGAGGAATGCTTCTATCAAGAAATAAAGGTAGTCATGTTGTCATATATTTTGAGTTTATGGGCCCTATCTTGTTACAAATAGAGAAAGAGAATGAGAAGGCCCGAGAGCATTTCAAATTTAACTATTCCTAGTTAAAAGAGGATCGTTTTCGACATTTAGTGATTTATAATTGGTGTTTCTCTGATCTTGAGTCAGAGAAGTGTGCAATGTCCCAGGTCGTGGAAAATTTGAAACAAGTTAAGTGGATAGAGACAAAAAGAGATAAGAAGCAAATGGATTCATGAAAGTCCGAGATTTTGGAGACAGAGGAGAAAATTAGTAGGATTTTCTCTCAAAATATGGGGCGAGTCTTTTTGGAAGAAGAACAAATATAATTTAGAGCTTTAGAGAACAAAAAGCTCATTTTTTGGAAATTGAGGAAACTACGTGGAGATTTAAAAGTGCAATCTGGTTGGGGGGAGATACAAATACTAAGTTCTTTCATAAGTTTGCATCCCATAGGAAATCCTTAAGAACTATTTGGGAACTGGATGCACCAAATGGGTCCAAACTCAAAACTTTTAAGGATCTTTCGACAACAGGGGAGGCTCACTTTGAAGCTCTGTTCAAAGAGTTAGTGGAGAGTCACATAGTTGAGAAGATGAGATAATTAGAATGTTTCCCAGGTTTTTTGATCAAAAATCAAATAAAAAATTGGGGGCCCTTGTTACAAAGGAAGAATTACAGAAGGCTCTCTAGGCTCTCAGGTTTTAAGAGGGACAAAATTCTGAGCCCGGACGGTTGGACAGTGGAGTTCTACCTTGATTTTTTTGACATGTTGGCTAATGAGATACTTAGGGTAGTATAAGAGTCAAGAGTCTTGGGCAAAATTTCTGGGGCCCTCAATGCAACATTTATTCCTTTAATCCCTAAGAAATCAAACCCCTCATCCTTCGATGCCTTCAAACCTATCTTGTTGTGTGAGTTACTATACAAGGTGATTGCATAACTCATTGCTTATAGGAATAAAGGGATTATGTATGCTTGTATATCCATAACAATTTGGGTTTCTTTTCGATAGGAATATTTTGGATGCAATTGGTGTTTCCCAAGAGGGGCTATGATTTGTTGAGGAAAAGGTATGAGGAACCTCACTCAAACATTTCCAGATATTGCTCAACTAAGGAAAGATAGTTGGGAATGTTACCCAGGGTTTATAGCCTAAAAATAAAATAAACAATCACTTAATCTGCAGGTATTAAGTAGGAGGGACTAAGGCTGGTTTTTTATATATTATATGTAACTGTGCAAAATAAATAACCTTAAACATAAATTACATGAGTATGTACATGGAGATAAAAGAAAAATATGAACCAAATCATCAAAATACATATGTGAGACTGAAATCATAAGTCTGATTTTTATATTGATTTCATTCTGAGATACAAAACTGAATTCTCTTTACAAACCCCTGCGAGGGTAGGGACCAAAGTCAGATTTAGAAGCCTCTGATGGGCACCATACAAAAAGAATCTGAAAACAAAAGAAAACTGAATCTAAAGACTTGGATCAACTTGCCACAAAATGTTGTCACTTGACTTTGCAAAATATTCTTTATCAGTCATGAAATTTAATTCATAAACAGACAAGAACACACAGACTGCCAAAGATAAATCATACACCTTTAAAAACAAGTTGCTGAAATATATGATTTGGTTTTGAATCTTGCTGCCTTCAATAAGACCCTGCTGTCATCAAGATGGTTAATACTTCTAGTAAATTCAGAATGAAAGGAAAATGAAAGTATCTCACAAGTATAGAGCAAACCTTATAGCAGAAGTTCTCCCTCTATTATCTCTTGCCTTTGTCTCTTTATTTGATTGAGCTTTTATTCTTTCTCAATAAGTTATGGTAGTTCAACTACCTTTCTTTAGTTAAGCTTAATTATCTTAACTAATTAATTGAGACAAATAAATAATAATGTATATAAATAAGGATCTAATTAAATAATAACTAAATAGGTGGGACCCCTTGTGACTCCAGTTTCAATTTATTTTAATAGTCATCAAAACATGAAGTATAAAACCCCAAACATTCTCATTCTCATATTAATGATCAAATATTTTAATATCAACAAAATATAACATGACTAGATCGAAAATGGAATTATATCGATGATGTCCAAAGCATTGTCTAAACATGTATTTGTTGTCCAAAACATTGTCAAAATACAAATACTATCCTCAATAGAAAATAATATTAATCAACATTAAAAACCATATCTGCTATGAGAGGAATTTGGCCTCTTTTCACTACTGCCCTCTTTTGATCTTTTTGTTGCAGCCTTAGGTTGATTGGAACCTTGAGGATGGATCTCGTTGATGACATGGGATAAATTGTCTTTGAGACAAAGATTAGAGGACATAGATTCAAATTAATCTTTGGATGACTTGGAGGGAGTGGCCACTCCTTTTCCTTTATTTGGATCTGGCTTGGGAACATAAGTTCTTAGCCTTTTACTTGGATGAGAACATTGTATGGGTGAGACAACATGATCAACTTGGGCATTTGGATTTTTTGGCAGTGGAGGAGGGGGTAATGGAAAATACAGAGTAGGCCAACCATGGTGATGAGTAGCAGGCTAGTGGAAAATCTTTTGCCAGCCATCATTGGTAGGTGGTTCTGGCTTCATAGAAACATGACGGGGAACACAGATACTAGAAAATTTCTGATGTGGTTGAAAGGGAGGCCTCTCAAGTCGGGGCTGGACAATCCCATGGCCGACTAGGTTGAAAAACCGAGCTTGAAAGAGTTTATTTAGTTCTTGTGGATCAACATCAAAATGTATCGAAAATTGTGGCCTTCTATGGCCTCTTTGCCAATTTCCCCTGCCTCTATTAGCACCTCTATTAACACCTCTGCCATTGTTGCCTCTACTAAAGAAACTCATCCTGAAGCAATATTCCAAACATGTTATGAAAAACTCTTAACAATCCATGGATCAATACTCTACCTAAGTAAAATCAAAATGTTGGCTCTATCATTCACCACAAAAGCACATGCAATCCATCCATCAACATATTAAAACTCGACAATCAATTGCCATTTTAACAGGGAGTGGTAGGGATATCGGGAAGATGAGGGGCTTATAATGAGTGAAAAATGGTAACATGGATGGGAAGCGACCAATGAATATTGTTCAAGCAAATGCAGAAGTAACAGAAAATGTATCCATATCCAAACTTCCAATACCAGTCATCAACTCACCTTTTCTTTTGTTATTAATCTTTTCTTTTTTCAAAAAATGAAATTCATAATAATAGAACAACGAATGTTTTAAATGTATTTGGGAAAACGATGGGCATATAATGAGCAAAAAGTGAGATAATGGAAGGGGAAAAAAATGATTATTTTTCTATTATATGCAATAGTATCTATTAAAAAAAATGCCATCACTATCAACTGCCAAAACTTTTCTTTGTTAATAATTCAAATCCAAGACACAACAGTTTTTATAGTACCCAATATAAAACCCCGAGAATTTTCAGGACTGCCAGACTTTACAACTTTAATTTCCTCTTCCTTTTCATTTACTCGCAGAGCTTTTATAAGACACTGTTAACAAAGTTACTCAAAAAAATTAAAACCACACTACATCAAGCGCGCATGGGAGGCTGATAAAACAACATAAGCCATCGACCTTTTACTATACAACACTGGTATCATAACCTTCAATACTTGATGCGTAAACAGACTGGGTTCTAAAACATCATATGAAGCTGGTGCTCATCGTTTTAATTTAACATCATATAACTTCAAAATCGACCAAACCCCATGCATACATAACAAACGAGCCAATAATTCATGCATATAACATGTCTTCCCCATTGTCAAGTTAATCACTATAACCCATATCAAGACCACAATTCGAATCTTATGAATTTCCATACACCAGATAAAAGAACCGAGGTATGGGCACGAAAAGGTGAAACATTCATATGGGATTTGCAAAAAAAAACATTTAACCATTTATTTCCACCACAGACTTTCCACATACCTCATATGGTGTCGCAAGGAAAATACGCCTATCTATTCACAACACTTGAAAGATAATTTAAAAGAGTTGTAAATCTTCCAAAGAATGAGGAAAGGGTATGGTGTTACGCAGAGAAAAATAAATAAATAAATACAAATTGTTCTTTTATTTCTCAGAAAAAACCCTTGAATTTTAATAGAGATGAGTGAAACCAAAAAATATTTTCCATAATTATTTTCCAACAGTCGTAGCAACATAAGAAACACTCATTCTGGGCACACTGAAATCACATAGTCCAAACAGAAAGGAATTTCGAACACTATTCTCAACTTGAAAAATTTAAATGCCAAGATAGAGGAAACTCCATATAAATGCAATTTTCCCAGTCGTGATAACCACATACATCCATCATAAAATTTGGAAAGAAAAAACAGTCTGTAAGCAAATCTAAGAGCCAATATTATGATTTTGTTTGGAGGGGAGCTACAGTTCGTGAGTGGAGAGGTAAGAGCCAACATACCTGTAAGGAGAATGCCAGAAAATCAACAAGAACCACTATTATTTCCAAGGCCGAGCCAAACAGAGGCAACACCAGCTAAAGAAACCAACACAAGTGCGAGCCAAGTGAGGGTGGTGACCTCGAGGTAGGGTTAGAGCGACGTGCAACAATTGCACGTCGTTTCTCACATTAATTTGCATCAACTAGAGCCAATTACGAGTGCACCCAACACATCCAACGAATAGTCCACTATGTTTTCCACATGTTACAAGGAGAATCTCTCTATGGCTAGGGTGAACCACAACAGACAGAAATGACTGCAGAAATCAACTCTATTCCAACAACATGCTATATAAACCAATGTGCAAGCAAGATAAGAAAGAGGCCTACCTCATCCAGATGTTTGATGATGTCCATTGTTGAGCACTTTGACCCAAAGCTATATATACCTGCAACAAGTTCTCAAAAAACAAGTAAAAAACAAGCATATGGTGGAAATATAAAGGGTTAGCACATTAGATAGCATAATCCATCAATATACATAGCAAATACGCCCATGGATAATAACTCATATATTTGCAAGATATCAATTAGACGTGAAAGGAGTATTTCTATTAATAAATGATCAACAAAAATGAAAATATTACAGACCTCCGTGTCGGCATGGTTCACAACCGAGAAACCAAGTTCCTTCCAACTGGGCCTCCACCACTTCAATCCTCGACCAAAGGCAAGCTCATATAAGGTAGACAATGAGGATCTCCATTAATAAGGGAAGATATTGGGGGTTGAACACCGTGTTCAGACTTAAAGCACAAAGGGATGCATACTCAATATGAAGTAAATAATTTCTCCAGAGTAACTTTGCTCTCAAAGTTGAATTCTTTCTCTATTTTTTTCCACAGCTTGGAATTGTCTTCTTTATAGCCTTCAAAATGCAACTGAAGGGCTAAGTCAGAACGTTTCCAGTATATGGAAAGCCAAGGATCAGAGATCTTCTGTCGTGACATGGAAACCTGAAATTTAATTTTGATTTTCTGGCACAAATCCCAATGTACGCGGGCTGTAGTGGAGAATCCTACATATACGCTTGTTGTATAGGGTGCAAGATGTGTACAAGTGGAAAAATTTGTATTTTTGTCTCTGGAATTTTGGTAACAGGGAAGATAATTCTGCTAGGCAAATGTAATAAGGCCCTCTCTGCAAGATTGCGTAGGGTGAGGCAAATCTTGCTCTAACAGATGCCCACTAATGTGTGAGGTCAGAGGAGAATCCGCGATGGACAAAATACATTATAAATAACCCATAATTATTGTGGTAGAGAACCAGATGGATGAACTCAGTTTCTCATTACATTATGCACTGACTTTGCATACATGGCTTCCAATAACATTACATTATAGATCCATGTGAAAAATATACCAAATAAGTGTCCATGGCCATGAATAGGCAAATAAAAATCTGGTCACATGCTAATAGTTGTCATAGTGACGAACAAGGCCCAGTAGAACCAGTCTCAAAACCAATATGAAGATATCTGTATACCATGGAGTACAATCTGATCTCCCATGATCACTGAAGTCATATAGGCACTAGTCCAATGATAAGGAAGCAACAAATCAGGAAAGTTGTAGCCACATAGTGATGTCTTCAAGTCTTCTACACAATCCGCCAAAGGTGCAAGTCTACATCATGTGAATAAAGGAGTTGAGGTCGAACACAATGAGACATCGTTTGATTACCAGTCATTGATGCATACCATTAACAAACGCAAGACAACCTACCGATAATGAAAGTAGGTATCAAGGCACCAAACACATTCTTACAAGTGTGAATAAAGGAGTTGATGCTGAACACCTGAAGAATCCATTGATCAAGAGACATTGATGTATTCCCAACTATCATTGGCGAGAGAGCCTACCACTGATGACTGTAAGCCTCAAGGTACTCATAAGACTCTAGGTCCCATTTCCAAAATAAATGGGTTGAAGTTGATGGAAAGAGACCCGCTGAAAGGAGAGAATTAAGGAATCTCTCGTCAGTCAGCATGAGGTACAAAGCAGGAGCCTCATTATTTGGTGGAAATCGGACGAAGAACATGTTCACGAACCAACGACCCTGTGCGTCTTTCGCGTGTGCCAAGTGCAAGCGGTACACGAAAAAGACCCTCTGAATAACAACCAATGATGAAAACTGCTGACAAAGGTGAGGAAGCCACCAATAAGTCTAATGGAATCCAAGACACTGCACGAATCCCAATTTGTGAATATATGTCTTGTCATCGAACACAAGGGAAACCACCCAGTCAAATGACCAATGATGAAATGTCAACTGTTGGGCTTAAGGTTACCTACCAATGATGAAAGTAGGCCCAAGGTGCATGATAGGACTACAATATCATGTGATTCTGAGACAAACTGAGGGTATGGACGACATGCAAAGTCAAGAGTTCTGAGGAGTGGCTGAAACAGGTTGATAAACTTCCTTTGAACAAGAGCATGAGACATATGGAGGACTCTGACATCATAGACCTGATGATAAAATTATGAGATGCAGGAGGCATCAATGAAGTTCTCTGTAGGGACTAGAAGAGTAACCAGTCAGTAGAGAAGACTTTGTAACGAGCTTAGCTTCCTAAGGCCATGCTAATCTCAAAATTATGATGATGAATGGACTCAAATAATTTTGTGCTCTGTTCAAAGGCGACACGACTGTTGTCAATATAAGATAACACTCCCTTCCCACCCTTCTTTTTTTGGTTTTTCATAGACAAATGAATGCTATGATACATAGGAGGAAACAAGTGTCGCAAGTAAGAAAAACTAGTTCCAGCAGTGGAACATACCTATGCTTAATGCAAGGAAGTGCATGCGGGAGATGGACACTCGGGGGAATGTTCCCTCCTAGGTATAGGGTGTCAAATTGCGAAGGATATAAACAAGGATTTTCTTGGTTGAGGATGCAAAATTGCTGAGGCAAACAGTTTATAACGCAAAGCGTGAACCAGATATAGGCTCAATACTGCAAGCAAGGGCATGAGATGCAATCACAACTTAACGCCAAAAAATTTCATTTTTTATATCTTTTAATCTACTTGGTGTGAAAAAGGGATAAACTTGTGCCAAATAGACGTCTTTTCAAAACCAATTTACGAGTGTGAAAAATACAAGTTCACTTGGCAATCTTTTCACTTTTTGGTAATGAGTCAGAAAACATCTTAACTAAGATTCACGACCTTTCAAATCCAATTTAACGAGTGTGAAAGGGACAAATCACTTGACAATCTTTTCACTTTTTAAAGGCAAGTTGGAAAATAGCTTAAATTAAACTCGTTTGGGAGTCCACGGGGTATAAGGTCGCATGTTTATGAATGAGAAATGAGGCTCAACATAAAGTCTAGAACAAGTTGTGAGGGACTCCCAATCCTATTGAAAAAATATCTGCATGGGCACTAAATGCAATAGGGAATCTAACTAGGGCACCCATGTTCGGTAAGTCTCTACCACTTGAAAACGACACAACTTAATAGCAGATGGAGGGTTTGGTGTCGTAACAAATGGGTTCATACCTAGGGCATAAAGAGTGATAATTATAGGATAATGCGAAAATGCATAATGGAATGGATACCTATCCTATATGTTGGGTAATGAACATACCTTCCTGAGGTAACAAACGATCAACATAACACTGAAATATGAAGAATCTCAGGTTAAAACTGCAAAAACCAACTTGATCCACCTTTGTATTAGTCCATTAGGTGAAAAAATGTCTTAAAACTATAGAAAGTGGGTAATTTTTTTTTATAAATACTAACAAAATAAAAAATTACTATACCATTTTGATTTTTTACCCAACTAGTGCAAATTGGACCAAAATACCTCCAAGATTCAAATGACGATTGCGGGAGCATCATGCAGTGAAATCACAAACCTTTTGGATCAGGTAATTCTTGTTCTCTTCTTCTTCAATTGCAATGGTTTAAAATTTTGAATTAGGTCTTAAATTTTTACTTATTGAGGGTGAAAAGTATAGATTTCAATGTACGCAGGATGGATTTGATCAGGTCGTGTATACGACGAGGTATACACTCATGTGTGAACTATAGGGGGCGTATATTAAGACCTACACGTGACTGTATGTAAAGGAGGCCGCGTACATGCAAAAAAATGATCATTTTGAAGGGTTCTAACTCAAAATTTTATTTGTCTTTGACAAGATGGTTCCTAAATGGAGATAGAGAGAGAGAGAGAACGAGGAGGTCGATGCTGCTGTAGATCGAGATCCGGGGGCCCAAATGGCCTTAAAGAGATGTGGCTTGTATAAGTTTTGGGCGCTCAAAGGAATGAGAGCCCAGGTGAGAGTGAGAGCTTCAATCTCGAATTTGCATCCAAAAATCCAAAAATTGAATTTGCCTCCTTTTATTAAGCTCATAAGTTTATTATGCATACTCAACACTTAGCACCAAAACATGTCATGTTCCACATTCCTTGCTGGTGAAGGATTGGCACCTTATAACACTTATCAATTGTCCATGCTAATAACAAGTATACCATAAATGCAACATGCAATAACTATATGTGGCTCATGCTTGGAGTTTGAATCAATTAATTCAAAATATATGTGTAGCAAGAATAAACAAATATACTTATTAAAACACACATTTTCCCTTTTCATTTATTTTTCAAATTAAATTTCCAACACACCCATCATTCATCCTGAAAACGATTTCGAAGTTCTGGGTTTATTCCCAAACTATAGAATCAATTTTGCAAGGTAGTCATGAGCACAATCATTAAAAGCATCTTTTATCATTATTCCACACACACACACACACACACACATATATATAAGGCATTTTAACCCATTTGCATGCATGGATCAGAGCGGATGGTAAATTTTTTCTTTCCCTTGATTCGAGGTCTCATTTATTAGATCGTGGTTTCACAATTCTTGTAGATGTGGGGGTATAGGGCGCTCAAGAAAGTTGGATACAAATATGGCTACCAACGAAGGATTTAGGACTTCATGGAGATATGGTTGTTGAATGGAGGGCCTATATTAGACTTCTCTCTCAAAATGCAATATGTCTTCATGACAGGGTTGGACGAGTTGGTTTGAACATGGAATAAGGATATGGGTGTAGTCACTACCAAACTGGGATACAAAGCCCTTTCTTATAATCTAGTGGATGGTGATAGTAAGTGGTGGTGGCCATTAATTTGGAAATGGAAGAGTCCTTTAAAGACTCAAATATTTACATGGCCACCGTTGGAAAATTGGATTCTCACTAGGGACAATGGGAAAAAGCGAGGTTGGTATAATGTTGTAAATAATTATGAATATATTTAACATTGTCCGCATTTAATATTGTCATACATAACAAATGAGGGTATGTATAGTGTTCAATGTGTATTATAGTTCTTAGAACCATATCTATGTTATAAAGATCGGTGTGAAATAGGTGATTTAATAAAGTATCGTTGTAGTGTATGGATAGTTTTCTTTATTTATCAAACATTTCTGCCCTAAGGAAGATTTATCAGGTGATCAATGTTGTTTTCTTGCTCACCTCTAAGAAAAATTCATCACCAGAATGTAGCACAATTTATGGTTCAAATTCCAAATTGCTTTTATCCATTCCATTGTTGAAGAACTATTAGAAACCAACGACTATGAAGAAGCACTTAAATACATGCTCTATTCACACTTCACCAGCTTATTTCTAGATCATCATGTTCCAATAGTTATGGATGGTGCCCCTTTCTAGAAGGGATTCCTTGTTTTACACCCTATGGCACCTGAATATCTTTCTCCAAACAACATGATTGAAGATCCAAATCCATTTGATAATATGGCATAATATTTTGAAGGTCGAAATCTCCATCATGTGTACCAACATATGAATGAAGGATAAAGGAAGTGTGTTGGTTCCATAAAATATTTTGTACATTTTTCATATTTGAAAAAATTGTCGACAATGTATGTAAAGTTTCCAACTGTATTAATAAAAGTAGTTTTGATTTGGCACTTGAAAAACTCTAAAAAATTAGAGAATATTTCTAGAAAAATGGTTGATTTGTGACACTTTCCATGAATCAAAAGAACATATTGTTCATTCACAAACTAAGATCACATAAAAGAACATAATTGTTTCTTCAAGATATTCCAAAATAATATTATAGATACTAAAGAAGGAACATTTAGCAATTGAATATAAAAGATAACATATATCTACCATTAATGGATTAAAGAAGTTTAAATTCACTTCCAGTTTCGAAATATGTTTATAAAAGTGATTCCACAATCACTAACCGGGTTTTTCTAGAATTGTCTCCCCCTCCATACATCTAAATTCACCCATATATTTATACAATGGAGCAACAGTCTGGGCGTCGCCAAACAATTTCAGCCACCATAAATTTACCTCGGAAAGAACTCACGATATCTCTCAAATTGAGCGTTTGTTTGGGAAAAACCTCATGAGTGACAATTACCTTACCTTCCTCTT
>JASDQU010100108.1:247724-261066 GCA_032191745.1 Picea mariana
CCCCCTCCATACATCTAAATTCACCCATATATTTATACAATGGAGCAACAGTCTGGGCGTCGCCAAACAATTTCAGCCACCATAAATTTACCTCGGAAAGAACTCACGATATCTCTCAAATTGAGCGTTTGTTTGGGAAAAACCTCATGAGTGACAATTACCTTACCTTCCTCTTACCTCTCCTCATAACTTACCACTTAATATATTAATAAACCAAATTTTTATTAAATGCTTGTTATTAAAAAAATTATTAAATTCTAGGGTTTCACATAGTCGACTTTAGGTTTTCTCAGCTCTACTTTATTATTTATTAGGGTTATTCTCTTGTAATTTTCATCATTCTTTTATGTTTTGAAGATGGATCTTGTTGTGGATCTGAAACGTCGACAATAAATTGAGAATATTGTAATTCTTCCGATAATTTATGAAAAAAAAAGAACTCTTTCTGGAAATAGATTTTCGATAGTTTCAAGAAATTCTTAATGCTTTGCTCAGAAATCCAGCCCGAAGTTTCCTACTGTGAACTAGAAATAATGCTCGACTTTCTCTTCTCGATCCTTCTAGAAATGATCTCCCAAATCAAGCCACGATATGGAATGTGAGATTCAATTGATTATCATTGTTTTTCCTGATTTAAAACTCATATCACAATCAGATCCAAATCACCAATTGGAAACATGCAAATCACAAAAAATAAAAAAAACGTATCAATGACTAAAATATTCTAAAAATGGCTACAGAATCGTTGTAACTATTCTAATAAAGAAAAATTACAACTAATTAAATCAATCGAAGCTTCATATTCTGGAAAACAATTTTACACTAACTCAAAKATGAACATAAATGATAAAAATTATAAATATAAACAGATGCAAGAAGAAAATTGATGAATACAGGACAATTCATTCTTACATATCACGATCTCAGTGCAAAGAGGATGATATAGCACACAACCAAACTCAAATCCATGGCACCACAATAAAATAGTAATGAGATATATGACAGTTAATACCCAACAGATAATAACTATGAGTACCCATTGCAATAATTTCGACAAGATCACTATGTTTCTAATGGCCAACTCAACACAAGAAATATTTCTTGCATTGACCAAAAAAAAATGTGTGTGCATAAAAGAAATCATGATGACTCAAAAACTGAATCGAAAAACCTTGAAAGTTTCAATGAGAAAGGTCGATCATAGCTCAAATAGGTTCTAGGAATGGCGAGGGTACTTTAAGGCACATAATGTTTTAATGCATCGACAACAGGCAGGACAAAACACGTTTGCGTTCATATTCCAACTGTAATGACCCAATTCTGCAGCTCATCTGCCAAATAATATCATCAAATTGAATTTAAGAAAACAAGAATAAGTGGATGAGAGTAATAGTAAATGAATTCTTGAGTTCTTTCATGAAATCATGATATTAGCCATATCAACCAACAAAGAAATTATGAAAATAAGGACATGTTACAAAACCAATCTGCAAGTTATTGAAAGATGTAATGAAATTCTTTGAAATGATGTTTTGAATTTCAAGTTGGAAATCATGAAATTCTAAAAATAATTGATACAAATAAGAAGAATTAAAATTAAAATCAATTTCAATACTTAGCACATTAAACCATTAATATTTAATAACAAAACCAACATGCAAAATATTTACGTAACAACCATGCAAATCAAATCAAATAAAACCAAAGAGAGACAAACTGAAAACTCAAATTCACTAGCGAAGAAACTCGAATTGCAAAACGAAATCATCAACTCATGAACTGACACAAATAAAAACAGCCAAAGCTAAAAATAAAAATGGACCCTTTAAAATTTTGAGCAAAAATTTAATGGGAGTTGTTGGGGTCCAATAGGTTGGCACTTCCCAAGTTCAACAACTCTCATAATCTTATTTATAGAAATATTTCTACATTAATAAAATCTCTCTCTCCAATATCCTATTAGGTTGAGTTATATGCAAATTTTATGTTCAAAGTTTTATAATATATATGAGCCAAATCAAAATCATGGAAGCAACTGAGAAGTGATTGCATTGAGCATAAAAAGTTGCAGAAATACATGTTGGGGATCCCACACTAGAGGAAGCATAAGAAGGCACAGTGCGTTGTGTAAGACTTGCATAGTCATTGGTAATTCCAAGTGTGATATCTTATTAACTTTTTTTTTTTATCTTACCTAGTTACAATGTACTAATAATTACTTTTTAGTATTATGTTGTTAAAATGGCTACTAAAAACTGTGATATTTCCAGCATGATAGAGAAAAGTACACTAGTTGAACACTCCCTATATTTTTTAACATGGTATATGTTGATGGTTGATATATTACCAAGAAGTCATTGTATTTGCAAAAGCAAAGGATGCTCTTATCTCTCATTAAAAAGGAGAAAAGAAGACTAGTTGAACAATGAAGAAAGAAGACTAGATGAATGCTCCTTGTATTCACATTGTATTCATTTCTTAATAAAATGATTCATTGTTTGTGGTGATTGAATTGCAATTCAGGACAAAAGGTTTTTAAGTCATGAGTAGAAGAGGGAGAACATTGTTTCGCATGGTGTCATGATGTCATAGTTTTTTTTGTATATTTGTCTATCTCATAAGCTCATAAAAACACATGAATGTGCCATAAAATAAATGCATTCGAGAGAAAATTAAAACGAAGAGCGAGGCTTCTTCCATTTGAGAGCTTAGTGAAATTGTAAAAATTCTAAATTGCCTTGTGAAATATGAGTCAAGTAATGAAAGATCAATATTTTCTAAAAGATTAAAGGGCAAGACCAGTGGTGCCTGACACCTTATGCTTATAGTGTTGGTTCATTGACAAGTGAGCGTGAAGAAATTGACATTTTATAACGAGTAAAAGAGGAAAAAGGCTACAAAACGCTAATCATGAAATTGAATACTTCAATGAGATCTTGATGATGCTCTCCAAGAGATATCCATGTTGCATAAACAAAATAATTCAATAATGGACACAGTCGTAGAACTTAGAGCATGTTATATAAAGCTCTATCAAGAATTTGTTGGTTTTACTACACAACACATAAGTGGAGTAAAAGAAAGGTTTGAATCATTGAATCAATGGGTGATTGATATTTTAAAACTTTATGATAAGAAATATCAAAAGATAGAATCACTCTGAAATAAAATTTGTTGGTAAAGGAAAATGTGTTGTTAGCACTGGAAAGTGAAGTAAAAAAATGAAGCTAAAAAAAATAATGTGTGATGCAACTTGTGACACTAGTCACTTGATTCAAAAGTTGGATAGTTCTTGTGACACTAGTAATTTTTATTGATACTACTAATGATACTTATGCATGTGTTTCTCTCATATTACGAGACTTAAAATGTTGATCCTAGTGATATTTATACAAGTGAATATTTCCAGCATGATAGGGAAAAGTACACTAGTTGAACACTCCCTATATTTTTTAGCATGGTATATGTTGATGGTTGATATATTACCAAGAAGTTGTTGTATTTGCAAACGCGAAGGATGATCTTATCCCTTATTAAAAAGGAGAAAAGAATATTAGTTGAACAATGAAGAAAGAAGACTCGTTGAATGCTCCTTGTATTCACATTGTAGTCATTTCTTAATAAAATGATACATTGTTTGTGGTGATTGAATTGCAATTCAGGACAAAAGGTTTTTAAGTCATGAGTAGAAGAGGGAGAACATTGTTTCACATGGTGTCATGGTGTCATAGTTTCTTTGTATATTTGTCTATCTCATAAGCTCATAAAAACACATGAATGTGCCATAAAAGAAATGCATTTGAGAGAAAATTAAAACGAAGAGCGAGGCTTCTTCCATTTGAGAGCTTTGTGAAATTGTAAAAATTTTAAATTGCCTTGTGAAGTATGAGTCAAATATTGAAAGATCAATATTTTCTAAAAGATTAAAGTGCAAGACTAGTGGTTCCTGACACCTTATGCTTACTGTGTCGGTTCATTGACAAGTGAGCGTGAAGAAATTGGCATTTTATAATGAGTAAAAGAGGAAAAAGGCTACAAAACGTTAATCATGAAATTGAACTACTTCAACGAGATCTTGATGATGCTCTCCAAGAGATAGGAAGGTCGAATAAACAAAATAAATCAATAATGGACACAGTCGCAGAACTTAGAGCATGTTATATAAAGCTCTATCAAGAATTTGTTGGTTTTACTACACAACACATAAGTTAAGTAAAAGAAAGGTTTGAATCACTGAATCAATGGGTGATTGATATTTTAAAACTTTATGATAAGAAATATCAAAAGATAGAATCATTTTGAAATAAAATTTGTTGGTAAAGGATAATGTGTTGTTAGCACTAGAAAGTGAAGTGAAAAAAATGAAGCAAAAAAAATTAATGTGTGATGCAACTTGTGACACTAGTCACTTGATACAAAAGTTGGATAGTTCTTGTGACACTGGTAATTTTAATTGATACTAATAATGATAATATGCATGTGTCTCTCTCATGTTACGAGACTTAAAATGTTGATCCTAGTGATATTTATACAAGTGAATATAATACAGAAGTTGTTGAATTGGTTGTTTTGAAAAGCCTTGCGAAAGGAATCAACTCCAAACTCATGAACAAAATAGGTTTTGATGCAAAGGTTTAGGAAAAATTGGGCAAGGCATCCGAAATCCCATAGAAATATTTATTAGGCTAAGAAATGAAGTTCAAACAATCAATGAGGACATCAAGTTTGTGAAAGAAAAATCATCTACAAAAGGTGCATAATATATTGGTACTAGTGCAATAAATTATATGCAAAAGCATGAGCAATAATGAAATCATTGTGGAAAAACAAGACATGAGCAAGCTAAGTGTTGGAACTTCAATCCTTGTAGTATTTATGGTTTGAAAAGTCTGGCATGTTTTACAGGAAAAGTGTTCTTGTGATTGATGGCAAGAATAGAAGCGAAGTTGGTGAACAAGAAAAGCATAAGCTCAAAAGGGAAAGCGCAGTACAGAAACGTGATCAGGATCAAAATCCTTGATCGAGGATCTGCTTTGAGAGTCTCCACGACCGTTGGATCACTTTTGAGAGGAAGGACAAGAAAAGATGAAATATTTGAGATCCCAATCATCCAAATTTCGTCAGTCGTCGGATTGAATTAATGGAAGGATAGGATAAGCGGGGCAAAATGATTGAGAATTCGATCACCCGAATATCCGTCAGTCGTCGGATCAAATTAAGTAAGGGATATGATAAGCAAAGATGGAAGGTCGTTGGATTTAAAACCAAGGTAAATCAACATCGCAGACAGATCGAGCCATTGATCTAAGATCATGATCAATGAACAACATTTGTTTCGGGTCTAAAGATGTGAGGAGGTTACGCTCCAGAAAAATCTCACTTCAAGATTTTTCAGTTTGAGATTTGAAATTCTCAAAGCCTGGAGAGCTGGAGAGCCGAAATAAATTCTCGACCGTCGGATCATCCGAAGTAGATCTCATTCATCAGATCGTCCAGAGTAAATCTCAAGCGTCGGATCGTCCAAAGTGGATCTGGTCCATTTGATCCAGAAAAGATGTGGCGTAAACTTGTGGAGTAAATTCTCGACCGTCAGATCATCCGAAGTAGATCTCAGTCGTCAGATCATCCTGAGTAAATATCAAGCGTTGGATCGTCCGAAGTGGATCTGGTTCATCTGATCCAGAAAAGACGTGGCGTAAACTTGTGGACTCCAGGTAAATACCTGAAGTAAGCCTCAACCGTCCGATTCAAGGACATGTGGTAGACCACGTCAGAAAGGACATGTGGCAGACCACATCAGCAAGGACATGTGGCAGACCATGTCAACAATGACATGTGGTAGACCACGTCAGCGAGTGACACGTGGAAACCACTCAGCCCGTGCCAGGTCAACATGTGACGTGTGTAATGTTATGTCACTCTGGGAGATTTACTTCGAGAGTTTCACCACCAACAAATGAAAAAATCTCTAAAGTCCCGAAGGCTGAAGTTGCGAAGGGTCGAAGGCCGAAGTTGCGAAGGGTCGAAGTCACGAAGAGCCAAAGTGTCGAAGGAGTGAAGTTGTGAAGGGTTGAAGCGTTGAAGAGCTGAAGTTGCAAAGAGATGAAGTGCCAAAGGACCGAAGTCGTGAAGGGCTGAAGTGTTGAAGGTCCGAAGAGCCGAAGTCGTGAGGGACAAAGCCCCGAAGTCCCGAAGGCTGAAGTCCCAAAGTGAATGAGGACCGTTGATTTGAGGATGACATGTGGAAGGAATCTGTGGACTCCAGCTAAAAGAATTCTGGGAGAGCGTGAAGGTTGAGAATTGAAATCGTCAAAACCCAGAGTAGCGAAGGAGATCTCAACCATTGAATCGAGTAAGAGGTCGTAGAACTATTGATCTGGTTGAAAGGTCAAATTCCCGAAGTAGAGGTTGAGTCATCGATTGAGAAGGACAGGTGTCTGTGGATCATTGACTCTAGAAGAATGACATATAGAGGAAAGTAGGGTTCGAGAGTTGAAACTCTTGAAGCCCATATCACGAAATAAATCACTGTTGTTGTTTTAAGAAGGTTAGATATGATCCGTCAGTTCAAGAGCATCATCAATATCATGAGATTGACGGTCCCATCGCATTGCAGGGATTGAAGGTGCACAGACTTTAAAATGTTGAAGGTGGGCCGCAATCGAAACCACGGTTTTGGAGAAAGCATACGTGAAGCTCTGTAGTGAATTGCGGGGTGAAAAGCAGATTGACCTCAAACCACCTTTGGTCGTGCCCACAATCACGTGGTCACATGAGAGCATCACGCAAGTTCACATCAACAAAAGATTGAGGAAGGATATAGTGCTTCTAGCCTCCGCATCAGAGGTTACACATTGAAAAATCAAAAGGCATCTGCATGTATAATCCAGTGGCGCTGATCAAACCGAATCTGATCGAAGGGTTGTTGTTTCATCTCGTGATTTTTTGATCAGTTACGATTCAGTTACCCTAACTGAATCATTGTTCCTAAGTGGTTGAATCATTGTTCTTGAGCGTTGGAATCATGATTCTTGAGCATTTTTTAGATTCCTAACTTGAGCGTTGGAGATGCGGAGTGTAACGGATGACAAGAGCAGGAATAAAAGAAAAATGTCGTGACCGAAAGAGGTTGTTGTTTCTCTGTAAAAAGGTATTTGAACTGTAAGAAATGAATTTTTACAGCATGAGTTGAGGGAGAAAATGCAGAGATGAAGAACATAAGCTGGACAGATCAGAAATGGTGAAAACAACAGACTGTACGAGAACTTAAGTGCAAGAAGATGCGAGCAGGAACACACTGATGCAAGCATAGCAGAGAGGTGTAGCATAACAGTGATGAGACTGGTAAGCCATTGATAAATATTGTATAATTGTAATAAATTTGAGAAAGCAAAAGATTTATATCTTAGGGTGGTAGGGTGGTGAAACGGAGGACTATTTTCCTTATAGTTTCAAGTGGGTGCTTGAACATATGGAGTTGTAGCTTCTATCTGGTTGCAGCCAGAAAAAACTAGGGTGGTAGGGTGGTGCAAGGGATAACTATTGTTCTCTGTTATATAGGTTGGTGCATGTGTGACAGGAAGTTGGTGCTTCCATCTAGTTGGTGCTGGAACACTCAAAGAGTTGGTGCTTCCTTCTAGTGGGTGCTAGAGAAACCAGAGAGTTGCAGACTGTCGCTTAAGGAACTATAAGCCATATTTGAATCCCTCTGTTGTAAATGTCAAGGTTTGGAAGAAGAAAGAAAATGACAAGTGTGGATTAGTGTTGTCATCTCAAAGACAAAAGAACCCCTAGTATATTGATAGTGGATGTTCCAAACATATGACTGGAGACAAAAGTAAATTTATGTCTCTAAGTGAAAGCAAATCAGGAAATGTAACTTTTGGAAATGATGCACCAGGAAAAATCAAAGGTAAATGAATGGTAAGCCTAAGTAATGGCAAAGAGAAAGCTCAAGATGTGTTGTTTGTAGATGGTCTGAAACATAATCTGCTTAGTGTCAGTCAAGTTTGTGACAAAGGATGTAAATTTGTTTTCACTTCTAAAGATTGTAAAATACAATCTGTGAATTCAGGACAATTTATTGCAAAAGGCATAAGAACATAAAACAATGTCTATGTTTTGAAAGAAGAAAAAGAAGAATGTCACTTAAGGAAGTATGATGAAAGTTGGTTATGGCATAGGAGACTTGGACACCTAAATTTTGATCATCTAATCAAACTTTGAAACAGTGGGGTGGTAAAAGATCTTCCAAAAATATCAAAGCCATATGATTTTGTATGCAAACCTTGTCAAATAGGAAAGCTTACTCAAACACAGTTTAAATCTAAGAGCCTTGCATCAACACAAAAACCTCTTCAGTTAGTACATATGGATTTATGTGGAACATCAAGGAAGGAAGGTACAGGAAAACAAAATTACTTCATGTTGATTATTGATGATTATTCTAGACTTACATGGGTTGCTTTTCTGAAAGAAAAATCTAAAGCATTTGAAAAATTCAAAGTGTTTAAGGCTCTAACTGAGAATCAAACAGGAAAAAGACTGAAGGTTGTAAGGTTTGATAGAGGAGGATAGTTTAGTTCGAGGGACTTCAAAGAGTTTTGTGATAAACATGGGGTCAAAAGAGAGTATACTATTCCAAGGACTCCACAACAAAATGGAGTAGTTAAGAGGCAGAATAGATCAATTCAGCATATGGAAAGATCAATGATGAATGAAAGGAATATTGCTCATAAATATTAGGTAGAAGCAATTCATACAGTAGTACATATTCTTAACAAATCTCATCTCAATCCATGAAGTGACAAGACTCATTATGAACTATGGTTTGGAAGACCTGCTTCAATCAAGCAATTTAAAGTCTTTGGGAGTAAGTGTTATATCAAGAATAATGATGAAAATCTTGGCAAATATGATGACAGGGTTGATGAATATATCTTCTTAGGGTATGCTACAAATAGTAAAGGATACAGATGCTATAATAAGAGGCCACATAAATTGGTTGATTGTATTGACATAAAAGTTGATGAATAAATCCTGGTACGAGATGTAAGAAGTGTTGAATCAACAATAGAGGATAGATTTGAAGTTGAAGATGAATAGGTACAAGAATCAGAAAAAGAAGACTCTAAGTTAGATGAAGACACAAATACTCAGGCAGACTCGAATCAGCAGACAACATCAAATCCTTCCTCCAGAATTACTCAAAACAATCATCTTGCAAGTCAGATAATTGGCGAGAAAGACAAAGGTGTACAAACTAGGAGAAGGATAATCAAAGACACCGAGCAATCACATATAGCCTTCATATCCATGGTGGAACCCAAGAACTTTAATGAAGACAATAAAGATGTAAATTGGTTAAAGTCAATGAATGAGGAACTGGATCAGATTGAGAAGAACAATACTTGGGAGCTTGTTCCTAGACCTGCAGATAAGAATGTAATTGGCTCCAAATGGGTGTTTAAGAACAAAATGAATGAACAAGGACAAATTGTTAGGAATAAATCCAGATTGGTCTGTAAGGGGTATGCACAAGTTGAAGGATGGGATTTTGATGAAACCTTTGCACCAGTGGCAAGATTGGAAGCCATCTGAATGTTTCTTGCCTATGCATGTCATAAGAACTTTAAAGTATATCAAATGGATGTTAAGTCAACATTTCTTAATGGAGATCTAGAAGAAGAAGTACATGTGGAGCAACCTGAAGGATTTTCACTGATAGATAATCCTGACTATGTTTGTAAGTTGAAAAAGTCATTATATGGACTAAAACAGGCACCACGAGCTTGGTATTATAGACTGGACAAATTTCTACATGACAAAGGGTTCAAGAAAGGTATTGTTGACAGTAATCTATACATTAAGTCTGAAGGTGATGATTTATTAGTTGTTTTGGTTTATGTAGATGACATTATTTTTGGATGCACTAATGACCCTTCAGTTCAGTGGTTTGCTAATTCAATGCAGACTGAGTTTGAGATGTCCATGATAGGAGAACTGTCATATTTTCTTGGTTTACGAAACAATCAAAGTTCTACAGGGATATTTATCTCTCAAGAAAAGTATTTGAAAGAGATGTTAAAGAGGTTTCAGATGGAAGATTCCTCTCATGTTAGTACACCTATGGTGGTTGGTTGCAAGATCAGTAAAGATGATATCACACCTGATGTTGATCAAAGAACATATCGACAATGATAGGCAGTCTTTTGTACATCATAGCATCCCGTCCTGTTATAATGCAAGTTGTTGGAATGGAAGGTCATTATCAGTCTGTTCCTAAACAAAGTCATTTAGCAGTTGTCAAGAGGATATTCAAATATTTGAAGGGTATAATGACTTATGGTCTTTGGTATCCTAGAAATCATAATTTTCAATTAACTTCATATTCAAATGTTGATTAGGAAAACTGTTTGGATGAGAGAAAGAGCACCAGTGGAGGTGCATTCTTCTTAGGTGATTCGTTAGTAGCATGGCTTAGTAAGAAGTAGGGATCTATTTCATTATCAACTACAGAGGCAGAGTACATTGCTCCTGCTACTTGTGGCACTCAGATATTATGGATGATACAAACTCTTCCAGATTTGAGGGTAACTTATATTGATCCAATTCTACTTCACTGTGATAACACCAATGCCATTAGTGTCTCTAAGAATATTGTTCTACATGAAAACACTAAGCATATACCAATAAAGTATCATTTTCTCAAAGAGAAGGTTACAAACAGAGTTGTTCAACTGAATTATATTCCTTCCACAAAACAGATAGTTGATTTCTTCACTAAACCACTTGCAAAAGCTCAATTTGAGTATCTACGCCAAAAGTTGGGTGTGACCCTGTTACTAAGTTAAAACAGTCTATCTGATCAGGGGGAGAGTGCTCATTGTATCTCTGTTCAGGGGGAGAATAGAGTCACTCTTGGTTTTCTTTGACATTGATGTCAAAGGGGGAGAAAAGGTGTGGTCTTGATGCTACAATTGGAGGTCTAAGCAGAATAGTGTAGCCTTTCAGGGTTGCCATCAATTCCAAAGGGGGAGATTGTTGGCATGTTTTACAAGAAGCGTGTGCTTGTCATTAATGGCAAGAACAACAACAACGCTGGCGAATGGAAAAAGAATAAGCTCATAAGGGAAAGCACAGTACATAAACGTGATTAAGATCAAAATCCTTGATCGAGGATCTGCTTAGTGAGTCTTCAAGACCGTTGGATAACTTTTGAGTGGAAAGACAGGAAAATCTAAAATATCTGAGATCCCAATCATCCGAATTTCCATTCGTCGTCGAATTGAATTAATGGAAGGATAGGATAAGCAGGGCAAAATGATTGAGAATTCGATCACCTGAATATCCGTCAGTCGTCAGATCAAATTAATTAAAGAATAGGATAAGCAAATATGGAGGACCATTGGATTTAAAACCAAGGCAAAGCAACATCGCAGATAGATCAAGTCGTCAATCTAAGATCATGATCAACGAACAACATTCGTTTCGGGTCTAAATATGTGAGGAGGTTACGCTCCGAAAAAATCTCACTTCAAGATTTTTCAATTTGAGATTTGAAATTCCCGAAGCCCTGAGAGCCGAAATAAATTCTCGACCGCTGGATCATCCAAAGTAGATCTCATTCGTCAATTTTTTCGGTGTAAATATCAAGCGTCGAATCGTCTGAAGTGGATATGGGTCGTCTGATCCAGGAAATACATGGTGTAAACCTGTGGACTCTGGGTAAAGACCCGAAGTAAGCCTCAACCATCTGATTCAAGGACATGTGGCAGAACATGTCAGTAAGGACATGTGGCAGACCACGCCAACAAGGACATGTGGCACACCACGTCAGAAACGACATGTGGAAGAAAACATCAGCGAGTGACACATGGAAAAAACTCAGCCCATGCCAGGTCAATAGGTGACATGTGTAATGTTACGTCACTTCGGGAGTTTCACCACCAACAAATGAAAAAATCTTCGAAGTCCTGAAGGCTGAAGTTGCGAAGGGCCAAAGGGCCGAAGTTGCGAAGGGCCAAAGGGCCGAAGTTGCGAAGAGCCAAAGTAACGAAGGACCGAAGTCACAAAGGGCCGAAGAACCAAAGTTGTGAAGATCCAAAGTGTCGAAGGACCGAATTCGCGAAGGGTTGAAGTGTTGAAGAGCTGAAGTCATGAGGGACAGAGTCCCGAAGTCCCGAAGTGAACAAGGACCATTGATTTGAGGAGGACACATGGCAGGAATCTGTGGACTTCGGCTAAAAGCGTTCTGGCAGAGCGTGAAGGTTGAGAATTGAAATCGCCGAAGCCTGGAGTAGCGAAGGAGATCTCGACCATTGAATCGAGTAAGGGGCTGCAGAACCATTGATCTAGTTGAAAGGTCAAATTTCTGAAGTAGTGGATGAGTCGTCGATTGAGAAGGACAGGTGTCCATGGATCATCGACTCTGGAAGAATGACGTACGGAAGAAGGTTTGAGAGTTGAAACTCCTGAAGCCTGAATCAAGAAATAAATCGCAATCATTGATTTAAGAAGGTTAGATATGATCCGTTATTTCAATAGCACCATCAACAGCATGAGATCAACGGTCTCGTCACATTGTGGGGATTGAAGGTAGGAATAAAAGAAAAATGTCGTGACAGAGAGAGGTTGTTGTTTCTCTGTAAAAAGGTATTCGAACTGTAACCAATGAAGTTTTACAGCATGAACCGAGGGAGAAAATGTAGAGATGAATAACATAAGTTGGACAGATCAAAAATGGTGAAAACAACAAACTGTATGAGAACTTAAGCGCAAGAATATGCGAGCAGGAACACACTGATGCAGGCAGAGCAGAGAAGTGTAGCAGAACAGTGATGAAACTGGTAAGCCATTGATAAATACTGTATCACTGTAATAAATTTGAGAAAGCAAAAGATTTATATCTCACGGCGGTAGGGTGGTGCTAGGGAGGACTGTTGTCCTCAGAGTTTCAAGTAGGTGCTTGAACACAAGGAGTTGTAGCTTCCATATGGTTGCAACCAGAAAAAACCAGGGTGGTAGGGTGGTGCAAGGGAGAACTATTGTTCTCTATTATACAGGTTGGTGCTTGTGTGACTAGAAGTTGGTGCTTCCATCCAGTTGGTGCTGGAACACTAAGGGAGTTGGTGCTTCTTTATAGTGGGTGCTAGAGAAACCAGAGAGTTGGTGCTCTCAGCAAGTTGCAGCTTGTAAAACAGAGGTGGTAGCCTCACATTGAGTTGGTGCTCAAAAATAGATGATGTACAGAACATAAAAATACTACCTATCATTCGAAGAAGAAGAGGCTTTCTCCCTCTATTGGTTTCCTCGTGAATATTTGTCTCTGTGTATAACATAT
>JASDQU010100108.1:261129-273103 GCA_032191745.1 Picea mariana
CTCTCAGTTGTCTTATTAATTTCAGTAGAAAAATCACAATCATCACACATGTTCACAAAGGAAAACATCAATTCCTCACATATAAGTAAATTTTGGTTGGATAGATGTGCATGAATGACACAAAGTTACTTTTATGTTGAAAATATTTTGTAAGGTAAAATCTTCCAATGTACATCAAAAGCTCCCAAATAAAAATCATATGATAGTTGGTCTTCAAAATTCAGTTGTCATTAAGGCGAAGTCAAAGGAATAAATTCAAGTTCCCATGATTAGGTGAGAGTTGTCAAATTATTTTGGAGCCATTCTTTAAGTAAATCAATCATGAGTATTTTCATATTGAAATGGTCTCTAGTAATCCAAAAATATCATGTAATGGGTAAGAGTAAACCAATGAAAACCCTCAATGAAGTAATGGTTAAAATAAGTTGAGGAAAACCCTGGATATGATGAATAGGTTGAGGGTAACCCATAGAAAACCCATGAGATGGTTAAGGGTAAGACAAAGAAACCCTTGATATGAAGATGATGTGATCCAAATGATTGACTCAAGATCCAAACTTATAAAAGAATGGTGCATCTCATGCACAATACGAGAAGTCGACAATAGTTGAAGAAATATATGTCGATTAAGAACAATAAAGATGATGCATATGGTCGAAAACTAAAGATGAAGAGAACTCAAACATCCACATTGTACCACAAGTAATTGTTCAGGGAAAGTGTGAAGGATATACTCATACTTGTGATGATTAATGTCCAAATAAAATGATTTCATTGTAATATGTGATGAAGTAGGCTATGCATAATTCTACGTAAGAACAAGATGAGGACAAATGAGAGATGTTAGGGATGAGGATCTCATCAAATCACTTGAAATATTCTAAGAGATAGTTATGGATATGGTTGAACCAAATGTATAAACTAGAAATCTTGTCATGGTCACCTCATGGTATATCAAGGGACCTCATGTATTGAATTGAATATGAAATATGTATGATACGTGAGAGACAAATCAATATAATGTGATGTTCAAATTATATTTGTGTTCATGTGGATAAAATTTGTCTGTGAATGCTTTAGTTGGTTGTGCTTATATTCCTAAAATTGAATGATATGTACAGAGTAAGGTTATTCTCTAATATATGAGTTACGACATATTAGTGTGGACCTTAACTAACACTAAGTGCAGTCACAAGACAACCTCATAGAGGTGTATGATGGTATCCATAGAGCCACTAGGGAGAGCTCATTAACAAGTCAAGATTCCAAATGTTGAGTTTCTTGGGACTTGTCCACTTTATCCCTTCTTTAACAACTTCCCTATAGGAACTTCCATATCAAAATCTAAATTACTATGATTCTTTCATGGTTTGTGGAACCCTACCTTGGTTCAATTGTAGTGATCAAAGTGCCTTGTTGTCATAGGACCTTTAACATTGATTTGTCCACATGTTCCTTTCTTCAATCAAGGTTCTTAGGGGTTTAAATGGGTCCTAGTGTGTTGCTTCCAATATTAGCAAGCACAACCCAAGTCTCCCTTAAGTCAATAGTTCTTGCATCCCACTATGTTTATCTCTTAGCTTCTTCAAAGATGGGATATCATTTTACTATGTTCTCCTCAACTCATCTTTTCTCTCATTTATTGTTTTTGAACCCAAAACATAGTGCCTCTAATTTCTTTGAAAAAGTTTTTAAGATACTTGATTTCCCTTTTCCAATCTACTTCACTTCAAATGTAGTGAAATTAAAGAGCATGCTTTTGCTTCAATACTAAAATATTTGATGTGCATATAATGTACTTAAAATCACGTCATATCCTTAGATTGCTTCATAGTGACCTTTAGTCACTCCCCTACACCCTACCTCCATTGTTCCATTGTCTTGTGCCTTTGCTACAATTTCTATGATCAATGTCATTATTGGGGTATAAGTCTATTGGACTCTTACAAGCTTTGATCTAATATCTTGTTATTTCAAATAGCCATCTACTTTCTCAATGTATTTTGCTATAGGAAGTTTGGTTAGACCAACACAATGCATTCATCTAAAATCTCAAATGGAAAATCTTAAACATTAGATAGCACTTGAAATCAATTTAACTCAACAATTATGGGTTACCACCAATGGAATCATGTCGTTATAGGTCTTGACCAATACCAAAGGGATCATTGGTCACATTCCAATTGCACTCATCATTTTCTTAAACTAGTTATCAAGAATTCTTTCATGTGCCTTCCTGATACTTTCCTCATTAGAGATATTGTTTTTCTATAAATGTTTTGTCAATGGTCCTCTATCATATTCCTACATGTTTAATAAGGTTTTCATGGTCATTAACAAGTTTTTCTCGAGCAAAATAACTTGATAATATTGGGCCAAAATCAACATAATCAATTATACATTTAATAGCTTTGTGGGCACACATTTTTTGTGGGTAGCCACATTAAGAGAAATTCCTAGTTAATAAAAACCTAAAAAAATGAAGACTACATGTTCATGTGAATTGTAAGAGAAATTTAATGCAAGATGCATGGATGATAAGCTCCATTTTATTGCTTCTAGTATGAAGAGTCGCCACCACATGGTCAAAAGAGGTTGAGTTAGAGATTCAAAAACTTGGTTTAACTATTAGAACATAAAATATGGCTATCATTCATTGATATCAATAATATTAAAGCTTACATTGGGCCCACGAAGTTTAAAGATAAGCTCTAGAATTCCAATGAAATCATTAATATGAAAATTTGAAGTACTACAAAGATTTTATCAATTTTTATTTCACTAACAAAATGTCACAAACATAAATATATATAAAATAAATATAAATAATAACGAATAATTATCCGTTAACAATTAATTAATAATGAAGAGACACCTCATATGAAAAGTCATGTCTTTTATGAAAGGAAACCCATGCGTGGGTATATATACAACCCTCATTTCTCATTTCTCATTTGTAATATCTCATATATCTTATATTTATGCATTATTTAGTATATTATTTATCCTTATGGATTTCTTTATTCTACCCTACTTAAATTGGATATTCTTATAGTTGTCAAACAAGGTTGTTTGCCACATTGGTATCAGAGCAAGTCTGATCCTAGCCTTTGGCCACTAGAATTTAGTCAAATTTTGTTTCCTTTGGCAACAAAACCATTGGCCTTTGGCCACACTAAAATTGAGTAAGTGTTTGACTAGCATTGGCCTTTGGCCATTTAATGCTAAATTATGTTGAAAAATATTACTTCGTTCCATTTAACGAAATACGAGGAGATTTCAAAGTCAAAGGGTGAAAATCGAAATTATGGGTACCATCTTTTGCTGCCAAAAGAGGAAACTGGTTTTTGGCCATTTAAAAATCAAATTCCATTGAAAAAAATTATTCTGTTGCATGTTCGAAGAAAACCCAAAAAAAATCACCAAGGTGAATTGCAAAACAAAACTTTGCTACAAAGAAGTTTGAAAAGAAAAAGAGAGAAATAGTTACAAATCCCACTGCCTAATCCATCTGATCTACTCACTGAGCACGTGGAGGATAAAATGTTGAGCTCAGAAGGGATTTTAGTAGAGGATTGGATCGATGAATTGTTGCATTGAACTAACCTTTGTTGGGAATACCTACCCAAGTCGTATCTTTGCACATATGGCCGTTCAAATTCAACAAAGGATTAAGAGCCGCCAAATAATTTATACAATAGAACTCGTGTAATTTGAAGAAATATTGAGTCAAATAGAATTTCATACAACTCTTCGTACAATCACAAGAATTTTCATGCAAACGTCCGTAGGATTATAATTGTTGTATTGTGTCGTACCAATTTATAATTACCTTACCATGCCATCCCACTCAGCATCTGTACATTTTATCAAGAAATTTCCATACGTTGTACTCTGTTTCGAGCCATACTCACCACACGCACAACTGTACTCAGTCACCATGACCGTCATACTATCCAAAACTGGTGTTGCAATGGCGAGCAATAACCAACCTACCACAACATTGAATGCTACGCAACACGCTGATTATTTCTTGTTGTGTTGCAGTCACCAATCATCGTACAATCGTACATTGTTCCACATATCAGTCATTTTTTACATTACCAACCGTTGCATTTTTTTGTTGTTTTTTCTACATTTTCGTATATTATTTTTTGTTGTCTTTTTCTGCAATTTCGTACATTAATTTTATCAATCGCCCACGCTCCTTAAATTCTCCACGTGACCTATCCATACAGTTACGTCTCCTTGTTAGGAAATTCTTTAATTTGTGAGAAAAAGGTATATTAGATAGAAAGGTTAAAAATATATCTATTATTATATTCCAAAAGTCAATTATATATAATAATAATAAAAAAGATTGTATTTAAAGTAAGATATAAAGATACTTTATAAGATATAAAAAAAATGTGTGGCCAAGTGAAATAGTAAAGCATATCAAACCAAGTGAGAAGCTTCAAAAAAGGGGACGAAGAACATTATAGATATAAAGGTTTTTTTTTTTTTTTAAATAAAGAGAAAGCACTTTTTATAAAGTACAAAGTTACAAGGAATTACAAGGGGTATAAATGAAGTGTTTTTTCAAAGAAGTGTATCATTTATTTTCAAAAAAGTGGGAACATCATATCTGATGTATTTACTTTGATTATTGAAGAGGTATATAAACTGCATAATCAAGGTATTATCTATCACAAATTTATCGCCGAAAGAAAAAATGGAGTCTAGCAATGAGAAAGGAAGATTCCCTAAAATTTCAAGGAACTCTGCTTCAATGCTACTTAAAGAGACACTTGGAGGAAAATATATCACTATTTATATTGCATCAACTGGATGTAATAATTATATTAGTATTAAATTCACTAACTAGTTAGCAACTCCAAAGTCAAATATAATTGAAAAACTAGACTTCTAGAATGAGAAACAATATGACATAACCGATTTACAACTGAATATTGGGGATTATGCCTTTGTATCACAATTCACTATCGGATCTTTATGGAGCGATGAGGGTGGCATACTTCTGGGTTCACCCTAGATGGAAACACTAGGGTCTTTCATCTTTAACACGAAGAAGTTTTTGACATTCTCGTATAAGAAGAAAAATATATCATTACAAGACACTAGATCGGTGACAAATTCAGTAACACTAGAAGACTTTAAAGATATTTCAAAAGCAATATTTCAAGAAAATAAAAAATCAATATAAAAAATGCAAAAATAATTTGACAAAGTTATCGAAGACCAAAATGAAGAAATTTCTCACTTCAAGAACCACAATAAAAAATTACTCGCACAAATCAAGAAGGATAAGGTTACAAAACAATATGGTAAAAGATTAGAATGACAAAAGGAGGATCTCAAGGAAGAATTCAAGAAGAACCTCTCAAAGAAAGAAGAAGAAAATGTGCTTAAAGAACCTTAATCAAAAGTTTAAAAGATAAGAATAAAGATACTAAGAATAAAGCCAACAATCCAGAAAACGAAGCATTTTCACATATAAAAAATCATAATCAAAACCTACTTACACAAATAAGAAAGCTTAAGAGTGACAAGAAGTCACTGGAAGATAAGTTAAAACAACATATCAAGGAGGAAGCATCAAAGTCTTCAAGTGAAAGAATCCAAGTTGAGGAGAAAGGAACAAGTACAAATCCAATTCATATCACAACTCAAGAAGATGTCCATCCAGTTGAAGAAAAGACATATACAAATGTTGGAATACAAACAATGGGAACTTCAAGTGAACGTACTAGTAGAAGTTTATTAATTAACCAAGTTGTTAGAATATAGAATATGGTGTGCTCATTTTACCATTGACGATACCCTCATCACCCAACCATAAGCCGAAGCCACTCTCCGAGCACCTTAACCTTGACTGAGAATTCCTCCTAGGGTTTGGACTATCTGATCAGCTATTGTTGGTGTGCATCTTCCTCCAAGGATAGCGCACCAACAATAGCTGATCAGATAGTCCAAACCCTCGCCAATAGATAGTCCAAGCCAACACTAAAACTAGTTGTTGTTGCAGCTGCACCTGCAGCCTTCCTCCACACGTGCGCACCAAACTGGAGCTGCAGTGCGCACCAAACTGGGAACTGCAATTCTGAGATGCTGTCAAATGAGAACTGGCGCCCTGTATTTATACTAGTTATGTCAGATTTGTTGGGGCCGACTTCTCCTTCTAGATATGTGTCTGTTCAGTATATTATTATTATTTATGGCCGACTTCTTCTCTTGGAGGCTAATAACCTAATATAAATTATCTTCTTGAGCCAACAAGACTTCTAGGGTTATTAGACAACTTATTAGGGTTTTCTCTTGCTCTCCAGAGTCTTCTATTCTCGTCAGGTTCACACGTGGAGGTAAATACCTTCCGCAGCTACCATAATATCAACACTCCCTCCTAGCTAGGGAGGTATTACAGGTAGTGGACTTGAGCACAAAAACATACCATTTACCCGATAGCATCAATATAGTCGTCTAGACTATTTCATGACTAGATCATAAGCATCACCATCACCATCAGTTGCATCATCGAGTAATTAGACATGATGCTGGATAAGTCACTCACACCATAGAGTGATACAAGAGCCATTCTTATAATCTAGAGGAGTAAATGCTCTGAACCAATTTTCGTCTGGAAAATCTCTATTCAACATTCGTCTGGATGATGATTATTTTCAATAAACTGTTGATAGTCTTCAAGGCAGTTAGAACAAGGATAGAACACAACTGTTTCTATTCACAGTTGTACATAACTACAATCCAGTGATAAACTACCACACCAAGTAACACACAAGTACTTGATCAACAACGTATGGTTGCGAATGGTGGAACATATCCACTACAGTAGTCCTCATCTACTGTCATACAGTCTTCATAACAAACATCTGATAGCAACCTGCATAGAAACAATGTTATGATATATATTGAATTATTTTGGGCCAATCTTTCACTTGCATCTATGAGTTTTGAAAGAATATTTGCCTCACGAACAGTGGAACATATCCACCGCAGTAGTCTATATCTACTGTCTTCGTAACAAACATCTGATAGCAACCTGCACAGAAACAATGTTATGATATAAATTGATTTGTCTGGGCCAATCTTTCACTCACATTTGTGAGCTCTGAAAGTATATCTGCCTCAAAATATTGGAACATATCCACCACAGTAGTATATCTCTATTGTCTGGAGATAAGTAGTCTCCATAACAATCATCTGATGCCATCCTGCACAGAAAAATATTGTTAAAGATAAACTGAATCATCTGAGCCAATATTTCACTCACGTTTGTGAGATTTGAAAGAATATATGCCCTCATCAGCAATGGGCTATCTTCCCTATTCTTCTCAAACAAGGAAGAAGGATTGTTTCTGATTTCTGAGCATGGACCATTCCTCACCCTAGGCCATTCTTCCTTACACTAATCAAAGTGCACCCTGGATAGAATGTATAAACCCTAAGGAATGTTTGGACCATTCCCCACCCTGGGCCATTCCTCCTACACTAATCAAAGTGTGCCCTGGAGAGAATGTGTAAACCCTAAGGAATGACTGTCTTGGACCATTCCCCGCCCTGGGCCATTCCTCCTACACTAATCAAAGTGTGCCCTGGAGAGAATGTATAACCCTAAGGAATGTTTGTCCCTGATTGCTGAGCCTGGACCATTCCCCACCCTGGGCCATTCCTCCTACACTAATCAAAGTGCACACTGGAGAGAATGTATAACCCTAAGGAATGATTGTCCGGACCATTTCCTCCGTTAACCACAAGAGGAAAAGACTGTCCTGCATCAACCTCCAAAACGGACCATTCCTCATGTTAACCACAATGAGAAATCTTCTTGAGTAACCCTCAAGAAGAGAGACTGGCGGGCCAGTCTTCTTGAGTAACCCTCAAGAAGAGAGACTGCCCTAGACCACTCCCCATATTAACCACAATGGGTAGTCACTGTCTATGATACATCAGTAATCAGACTACTTCCCATGTTAACCACAATGGAAAGTCACTATCCATCAGAAATCTCAATCCACTTTTCAAACAGGAAAGCATCTTTCCAAGATGGACTATTTTTCAAATTTAAGGATGAATGTCTTCAATAATGTTTTCAGTGCTCCCTCTTAAGTTGGAGAGTCATTCCTTCCTTTTTCAATAAGAAGGAAGTTGTTTCCACGAGCTTTAGCTTGAGTACGCAAACTCTTTCATCTTGGATAGAAGCTTTATCAGAATGTCTGCTTATCTGCTTATCTGTGGAGATATGTATTGGAGAATCATTTTCTCCTTTCTGGACTTCACCATGGATAATGTAATGCTTGATTTCAAATGTACTTTAGTATGCAACATTGTGAAGGCTTCATGTTGATCTGAACAATAGAGTATATCATAGTTGGAAAGCTGGAACATATCTATGTGGCACTTCTTCTGTCATCATGAGATCTGATCTACTGAGTAGTCATCTTTATAGGAAATCTTTACCACGCTTCTGTTGTGCAGTGGAGGTTCTCCACCAAGTTATCTTCTTATCTGCAAACAGGAGTCTCTTTTTGGTATGCTTCAAGGTCTTGAGATTGCTCTTCACACAATCTTTATTCAATTTCTCTAGAGAACATTCTTTGCATTCATCTGATGTAGAATTCTGACTCATGGATATCGCGAATGATATAATGACTTATGTAGAGATAAGTCTGGTTTACTGGAGCAAGTAGTTATCATCATCTTCTCCCTCCATCTGGGAGAACCTCTAGTTCTAGATCTTGTAATTATTTTATTCATAAGTCTTCTATACACTGTTCTTTATCATGACTTCCAGTTCTTCTGCTTGATTGCTTTTATCAGGTTGGTAATCTTGTGATTCTTGATACAATGACTGGTTGTTCTGGTTCCTCTTTCTTTCTTGGAATCTTCATGTTCTTCTTCATGTTTTTATTTCGCTTTTGGGTCCATGGAGTTTATTATAGATTCCATGCCCTAGAGATTCCACTTGTTCCCTTCATCATAGGATCACGGATATGGATGGACAACCAGGAATACTTTAAGGCTTGTCTTCGAAGAAGTCTTCTTTTGCGGTTGAACTGAGCACATACTGTCTTTCATGGTTGCTACCATGGATATATATATTTGATCATCTTCAATGGATCATAGGATTAGCTCCCTCCTAATCCTTGCTTCATGTACAAGTGCATGTAATCGGCTCCCTCTGTCTAATAGAGTCTTTGCTTCCATCTGCATCTTTATTGTCTTCTGTAATATATAATAGAGTTCGCGCTTCCATCTGCATTGTTATTGTTTTCTGCAATATATAATTTTCTCTAGAGTCCATGCTTCCATCTGCATCTTCTGCGTTTGTCATAAGTCCTTTTCCAATTTCCTCTCAATTGTTGAGATCTTTCTGTCTTTGCTTCTTCTAAGTCTCTTTATGATTTATTTGGCTTATCTTGCAATAGCTCATGATTTGTATTTCATTCTTTCATGTGTATTATCTAATGATATCTCTTTTTCATCTTTCCATAGGTATAGTTCTTCTTGGAACACATTATCTTCCAAGAGATATATATACAAGATATGTACAGAGACAATGCAAACAGAGACGATGCAAACAAGAAATAAGAAGAGTGTTGTTACCTTTTAGAAAAAGAAGTCTCTTCCATCCTGCTTAGTTTTCTTTGTAGGTTCCTTTTCTTCGGCAATCGATGCTTCATGTTTCTGTTTCCTTTTCTTTAGCTCGGGACACTGATTCTTGTAGTGACCGTACTTTTGACAGTTGAAGCATTGTACTTTTGAAATGTCTTTCTCTTGATTTGGCTTCCTTCTTGAACCAAATTTCCTTTTGTTCCTAAAGTTCTTGAATCTTGTTGTGAAAGCTTGATCGTCGTACTTCTTTTGGGTTTTCTCTTTTGCATTGATCCTTGATTATTCTTGAGAACAACAAGTCCAAAGTTCTCCGAATGTCGGATACTCCTTCCTTGTGTTCATGCCTGTGGCAAATGCATCCCATGTCTTGGGAAGACCATTGAGTACTATGTTCACCAATTCCTTCTCTAAAGTGATCTCTTCAATAGCTTGTAGTTGGTCTCTTAACTGTGAGATCCTTACAAAGCATGATGTTATGCTGTCATCCTCATTCATCTTCATGTCACGGAGCTCATTCTTCAGACTCATAACTTGTCCAATGTTTCTGACTGAGAAGAGATTTGTTAGGGCATCGTACATCTTCTTCGATGAGTCAAGGTGGGAGATGTAGGGTATCAAGTGGTCTTTTATAGAATCCACTACGATACTCACGGCATTGATGTCAACATCTTTGAACTTCTCCATAGTTGCAACGTTCTATGGTTCCTTCTCTTCTCCTTCTTCAAACTCTGACTTCACGATCTTTCCTTTCACGATATCCAACACTTTATTCTTGGCAAGGATGAGGTCAATCCTTGTCTTCCACGCTCTGAAGTTAGAGGCTCCATCTAACTTGTTCTCAGACTTCATAGAGTTCTTCATGGCTTGCTTGACTTGGTCAAACCCTAGGTTTGACCAGAAATTCAAACTTCATGTCTTGGCTTTCTGAGAGTACTAGGAGATGCATTGGGCTAGGGCGCACTAATCTATCCAGAGATTAGGTCAATCCATTCACTTAAGGTGCCTCAACAAGAGGTTTAGGGTTTCTGCAACTCCACCTGCTAGTAACCCTAGCTGCAATGTCTTGGAAGTTGCTTTTGTTAGTAACCCTAGCAGCAGTTCCTCAACAAGCTCAATATCTAGCGGCTATGTTTCCTTCCAGCATTTTAGGCTGACTGAAGGGGTGTGGGCCCATAACCTGTTAGAATATAGAAGATGGTGTGCTCTTTTTACCATTGACGATACCCTCGTCACTCAACCATAGGCCGAAGCCACCCTCCGAGCACCTTAACCTTGACTGAGAATTCCTCCGGAAGCAAACCCTAGGCTAGATAGCCAAACAAGGTGTAGCCAATCTTCCTCCAAGGATAGCGCACCAACAATAGTTGATCAGATAGTCCAAACCCTCGCCAATAGATAGTCCAAGCCAACACTAAAACTAGCTACTGTTGCAGCTGCACCTGCAGCCCTCTTCCACACGTGCGCACCAAACTGGGAATTGAAATTTTGAGATGCTATCAAATGAGAATTGGCACCCTGTATTTATATTGGTTCTGCCATATTTGTTGGGGCTGACTTCTCCTTCTGGATATGTGTATGTTCAATATATTATTATTTCTGGCCGACTTCTTCTCTTGGAGGCTAATAACCTAATATAAATTATCTTCTTGAGCCGACAAGACTTCTAGGGTTATTAGCCAACTTATTAGGGTTTTCTCTTGCTCTCTGGAGGCTTCTATTCTCGTCAGGTTCACACGTGGAGGTAAATACCTCCCGCAACTACCATAATATTAACACAAGCAACATCAATGCGTGAAGAAAATCATATTCCAAAATTAAACCAAGAAAACACTACAAGCATGATGAGGGAAAATCATGTCACAATAACTCCTTATCGACATCCAAACCATAAAAGCAAATATCTTAAACAGTCAGAGTATAAATATCACTCATGATGGAAATGACTTAACTTATCGTCCGAAAATTATTGATACCAGCGCAATTCGATCTCATGATAACCATTCATCGTGGAAGTGCAACGTTCCGCAAAATATTGAATTAGGATGGTCTGACCATTTCACAATTCGACAATTCTGCTCAACTCTTCGTCACTCATATTGTCTTGTATTGTCAATCCTAACAACCCCAAAACATAGAATCATGAGAAAACATTGCGAGCTAGAACAAAGAAGTAAGCCTCTCCATAATTATGCTTTGAGAACAAAGCATTTCTAAAGGGGAAGACAATGTAACAAATATATATATATATATATATATATATATATATATATATATATATATATATATATATATATATATATATATATATATATATATATATATATATATATATATATATATA
>JASDQU010100108.1:281132-292659 GCA_032191745.1 Picea mariana
TTGTCTTTAGTTCCCATGCTTCTTAACACTTAATAAATGGTATCAAGTGATAAACAAATTAAATTTCATAAAATAAATAAATAAAAATAAAACCCAATCACATTTAATATTCAATATTACAGATCATATATTTTTATCTATGATCCATGATATCCATGATATATTTGAAATATGCAAATTAAATTTCATAAAATAAATAAATAAAAATAAAACCCAATCACATTTAATATTCAATATTACAGATCATATATTTTTATCTATGATCCATGATATCCATGATATATTTGAAATATGCTGCAGAGATCATTTATTTTGAAAAGTTTATATATTCAATGCACACACACATAAAACTTACACTAGCTTGTCCATTATATTATTGTGCTTCTTTGTAGGAAATAAAGAACTTTTATTATATTATTTGTTTTTCTTTTACCTTCAATTCTATCTACTTCATAACCATACAATCGTTGGTCATATAATAAATAACCAATATTAAACATTGTATTCATAAAAACAAAATAAATCTTGATAGACCCCTTTAGTAGCATTTCATTATGGCTTTCTAATACTCAATTTGTTTAGCAAATATTGGAAAAATATCAAAGTTACATTTCTTCTCAAAATGATTTTGAGTAAGGCATTTTACAATTGAGCAATAGATTTAGATTCAATGCAATCCCTGTACTCATTCACCACATAATCATAATATTCACTAGAAACATTACCTAGTGAGCATGGTCCATGATTTGTCTGAATTAATCTCAATGTTCACTAGAACATGGCATAAGTTTGTCTAAATTAATTTCAATGTTCACTAAAACATGGCATAGTGAACATGGTCCATAGTTTATCTGAAACATTCACACTGCCTTTCAAGTTTCAATATTCATCATTTCCCAAAAGACAAATCATATGTATACTAAACTGCTTGTGTTAGAAGGGTATGGAACAACACTAAATTTTAATACAATCCAGTTTTTGCTATCATGATAATTTCAAGGAAAAAACCAAAAACCAAGCATAAAAATGGTACTAGCACAGCCACATAAAAGTTGGTCTGTTTAGACAGACGATGTATACAAAGCATTATTTACATGCAATTGTTAATTTAACTGTAAAAGCAGACATTGGTCACATTATTAACTAACCTAACTGAACCTTTTCAAAGAAGGTTATTAGCATTAACAATGACAATTTTTTGTAATAATTCGTGGTAGAAACCAAAAACCAAGCATAAAAATCGATAGTCATAACAATGTAAAAGGCGATTGGTTACAAGTGATGTATACACAGCATTTTTAATATACACAAACGTGTTCATTAATTTAACTGCTCTAAAAACAATGGCATTGATCACATCATTAACTTAACCTAGCTGAAGCTTTTTTCAGGAAGGTTACTCACATTAACAATGGCAACTATTTAAAGACCCAACGGAAAATATGGGTCATCGTTTACAAGAGGAGATTTGTCATTGATCTCTTTAGGATTAAAGATTGATTAATCTCTTTAAGATTAAAGATTTATTGATCTCCTCACAGCAAGCCATATTCTTACTCCGTTTGGCGTAATAAAGTGAAATAACTAATATTTTCAACTTAGCATGCCCCATTTATTCAAGAGTGGCTTTAGAAGGGATGGAGCAGACAATGGTAATGACATATTTGTACAATTCCATTCTTAACCTTGCAATGGATGCAAATTCAAATAGCATTCTCGAAGCACAATTACCTAACAAAGGATTTCCATACTGAATTCAGCAAAATCTTTTCCAAGGACCAAACCAGGGCCCTCCTATGCACACAGAGCACACACTTCATCCTCCACCAGAGAACTGAACCATAACCATTTCAAGTATCATATTGAAAAGGAGATCAACCACTGTAATCTGATTTAGTGATATGCCAAACGAAGACACCAGTACCCAATATTGAGCACATGCCAAACAAAACACAGGTGATCACATTTAAATGCAAAATATGCCAATCTCAATTATTATTATTGAACCATACACCCTTCATTGTAGAAAGATGTAGCTAAAACTATTCTAAAGAAGTGTATAATACCACTCTGTATCCAACTTTATGATCAAGTGTACAATACTAGATATGTGTATCCAACTTTCCATTGGGAACCCCTCTTGGCAATACCTCTATTCATTTAAATTGCAATTCCCTAGATACATCATCTTGTGTAATAAGCCAATTTCGAAATATCTCTACACAGAATCAAGAAAGAAAAGTTGGGTGTTTATCCGTAGCCTATTTAAACTAATTTCCTTAAAACTAAGTTTTCCAATTGACAGAGTTTAACCATGACAGGTAGCTTGTATTGAGCATATGCCAGGACTTAAAAAGGTGGTAACTTTCAAATGCAAAATATAACAATTTCAATTTGTTAGTTTATTCTTGGATGATACCCCTTATAGTAGAAGGATGTACCTAAAAGTGTTGTAACAAAATGTACAATAGTAGATCCCTGTATCCAACTCTCCAATGGGAACTCATCTTGGCAATACCTCCATTGATTTACACCGTGACTATGTGGATCTATCATTATCATTAAATAGTAATAAGCAAATTTCAAGAAAAACTACACACAACAAAGAAAATTTTATTGGGAATTTATCAGTTGGGTACTTCAAAACTAAGTTTTCCAATTGGCAAAGTTTAAATTTTGCTCGAAAGTTTGGAACTTTAATGAACACTCCCATTGTGCATTTTTTCTAGAATATTTTATGCCCAAAAAGGCAGCAAAGCCCATAGGCTGATCTGAGGATATGCCAAACAAAAGACAGATAGCTTGTACTGAGCATATGCCAAACAAAAGACAGGTAGCTTGTACTGAGCATATGCCAAACAAAACACAGGTGATCACTTTTGAATGTGAAATATAACAATTTCAATTATTTAGTTTATTTTTGGATGATACACCTTCCATTGTAGAAGGATGTCGCTAAAATTGTTGTCATAAAGTGTACAGCAGTAGATCCATGTATCCAACAGTCCAATGGGAACACCTATTTAGAATACCTCCTTTGATGCGTGAAAAGCCAATATGAAGAAAACCTAGAGTCGATAAAATTTTATTGGGCATTTATCAGTTGGTTATTTTGAACCAATTTCTTTAAAACTCAGTTTAGTTTGATCAGATTTCGCTTGAATGTTTGTAATTTTATTGAACACTCCCTTGATACATATTTTCTGCATTATTATATGCCCAATAATTAGCCAAACAAACGATATATGCAGAATCTTTTTTTTCACTGCTTTGAAGGGGATGAAGAACCCATAAAGAGGAAGCCTTTGCGAATGGGTGAGTATAAATACTAAACAAAAGTAAAACATGACTTTACAACTAAATCCAACAAATTGAGCAATAAATGTAACTACCAGAAAATAGCAGAATGCTGACTGAATTTTTGGCACCAGCAACACTTCTCATGTAATCCAAGTTACGCCACCTAAAGAAATACCTTTGCTTCCAATCAAAGTCGTTACTGGAAAACTTACACATTAACCTTAATGTGAATTAATCTTACTAAAAAAATCACTAAAACTAGAACTGTACCAAAGAAGGGACTGCCATTGATCATTGGACACACTAAAGTTACATTCCAAAGGTACAGCAGTTTCTGCTCAAGAAGCTCAGACCAGTCATACTATTCTCCCAGTAAGGTGTACTAAAAAGGATTGAGTTGCCCTTTTGGCAGACTACAACGCACATCCTAAAATTTTAAACAATGCCTGCATGGATTGGAATTTCCATTAAAGAGGGAAGCTCCAGATGAATGCAAGAAGCACCAACCAATGATATTAATTAAAACATTTTGACTGCCCTCGAAAATGTTCACCAACACCAAGTAAAGCCTATGGATCAGACGCAACTGTAAGTAAATACACCCCAACATAAATCTAAGCTTCCCATCCCTCATACTGTACACGATGCTAAGTCTTGAAATCTGCCTCGTTATCTGTCTACAGCCCATAAATTCATAATACAGGAAATTCAGCTGCTAGTCATTTACATGCTGTTAATATAGAATTCACCAGATGGAGCACTAATCGAATGGAACTGGCTTCCCCTCCTGAACTAGTGATAAGCATTTGGCCATGCAAGTTCTGATAAAGATCTCCCAGAATTGGCCGCATATGGTGTGCAAGTATTGGATCATTTGGATTTAATGCAAGAGCAGCCTCTCTTATCCAAACCAGCTTTCTAGCAGTATCTTTTCCAAGATCACAGCTGAGTTGTTGAACAAGCGACAGCAGCACCCCTTGGCTCAGCGGAAGTGGAACCATTGAAAACAGAGATTGTGGATCAGCCTGTTAAAAAAGTTAGAAATTAGTGGAGCCTGTACTCATATATGATATGAACCCAACAAGTAATGAGTTAACAAGAAGCATACCTGAGTACATAACCATGAAACTATTGAAACGTCACTCATTTGAAGTGCTTTGTGAAAAGCCTCCTCAAATTTGCGCTCAGACACCAATCTGGAAAGTTCTTTTGTTGGATCAAGGGACTCCTCCAAGTGTTTAAGTGAAATTGCCTGCAAAAAGAGTAGCTGTTAGGTGACATGAATTAAAAGATTCTTGAAAGAACTTCCCTACTGATTTAAATCTATACAGCCATACTCAAATTAAAACCCACAGCGTACTTGAACTATAAGAAATTACAGCCCAAATACCTTCTTATCAGGCAAGCCACCCAGACCACTGTTGCCTTGTTTGGTATTGAAAGTAGGTAAACGTGCTGAACTTGCTCCTGCACCCTCTGCTAAAGCTAGCAATCTCCGCTGTCCATCGGCTAATTCACCTTTAAGTGATTGGGCAAGAGACGATGCAGATGCAACAGCATCCTGCGAGTACAAAGAAGTTGTTACTCATTCTAGAATATCTGATTTTCCAAAAAATCATGTAGTCAAACATTTTTAAGTCAAAACTTGATATAGAATGAGAAAAATTATTTGAATTTGAGGGCCTTTGGATTTCAATTTCGTAGGCAAGAGTGTCTTACTATTAGAATTATAACCAAACAATTGGTATTTGGACAGTATGTAATATCATAGGAATAAGTATCTACACTATTAAAAGAGGAGGATGTAATAACAGTCTCTCAGTTGCTTCATAGAACAAAAATTCCAAGAGTTGATGCAACCATAGATACCAGAGAATGAAAAGATGTCGGATGGAACAGTTTTCAAAAGTTTCATAAACCATAATCACTGTAGAAAGAAAAAACAGACAAATAAAATGCTTCTTCAAAATCTTCGACAACTAAGTGATAAACCAATCCATCAAGGAATAACAGAAATGATCAGGTTCTATACACATTATTGCTTCTACATAAGAATAATACATAGAATTAAACTAATGTCAATAACAAAGAGTGTAGGGGACAAAGTGCTTACTAAATGATGATCACTAACAAATTTCTCATTTCAATGCCATGCAAAAATATTGAGCTCCAAACCAAAAGAACAGTGGGAATTTTGAAGGTTAACAGTTTTAAATGGATTTTCTGCCAGCAAATGCTTCTTTACCACATTGTTGACTAGTTCATGTAAATCAGAATTCTTCACACACAATTTTACATAAAATAAGCCAAAACCCTCTAGCCATTAAATGCTAAATATTCTTAGCAAAAAAATAAAACTCAATCACAGAGAACTGTTAAACAAAGAAATATGGATAATCATAAAAAAAATTACTTACAGTGTTACTATTAAGGCTTAAAAATATGCAATATGGTGCCCACTCTATGAAGCGATTCCCATAAAATCAGAATTGGATCATGCACCATTTATGGAGTGACATCTTTTCAGGAAGACACAAGTCTGATTATGTGGCAACTGCAAGAACAAAGAGATTTTTCTCCAAGGCAGATGGGTTACTTTTGACCTACCGCAGTCATTCAGGTGCATGGTTGTCTACTACGGATATTATACAATCTGTGGCATTTCGGATCAGTCAATCATGTATTATGGATACATCTCTTTGGCCAGTCAAGTGTCAAGATGAGATTCATCCATCTAAGCACCACATAATATGATCATGATAGCAGAGATCAATCTTATTTTGGCTCAGCAACTTCTACATTATCCATGTCTTGGACCCAGCAAAGTGCAAAGATCACATACACCAGAATTTTCAACCTAAGCTCAACAAACAGAAGAGGCTGTAGATATGGTAATCCACTAGTAATATAAACAGAATCCATGGTAAGTGATATAGTTGAGAGAGAAAACAGTAAAATGAACAATAGCAGCTTCTTACTGTTGGACATGTGTTGTGCTCTTTGCAGGCTGACTTAGTCTCGATTCTCATCTCAGCCCAAAGGAGGTCTGGGGGGACGATCACCCCCATGGCTGGAGGGGGCGCAGGGAGCCAGCGGCCCCCCGGTTGTATTCTAACCCAGATTAACAGATTAGGGTTTTGAAAGCCACATAATAACTAAAATATTGTATTGTGGATGGTGAAGTTAATACAATGTGATAGAGAGATGCTGCTCTCAATTGGGCTGGTTTCCCCAGCTAAGGGTTTCCAAGGTAAATCTTTCTGTACTGTGTGCATGTGCCATTGTTATTCTTATGTTTTAGATTCTGTTAGTATTGCTAGCACAGGTTTATCAAACTCTTCACTTACATCATTCATACACACAGAAATTGTCTGTTCAAGACACCTTCATTACAGACAGTCTCTGTTTAAAGCAGATAATGATCATGTCATTGGATATGACACAATACATAACGGTCATGCCATTTAATATCTGTATGAAACAGATAATGATTGACTCTATACCTTCCAAAACCTAAAGGAGATAAAGACTGTATCAATGGATAGAGTACCTACAATCTTCCTAGAAGCTTGTGATAAGACAAGATAATTTTATTAATGTCCAATGCATGACCACAAAAATTGGTCAACGGGGCTAGAATAAATGTGCAATCAGTATTTTAGAAAGTGGGAGTGCAAAAACAGCTCTGATATCTATGTTATCATCAACAAGAAAGGATCTAATATCTAAGAAACAAAACCATAAAATCTTGGGGACTAGTACAAGAAATAAAAGGACACAGACAAAAAATAAATAGAGTACATAAGTTAAATCTCCATCAAAATATGAGTGTCAACTAGTGCTGGAACTAAAAGTTGAGACCAATATAGAAGGGGAGGAAGTCTCCCCATCAAAGTCAACAATCACCGTTAAGGGGTTGATGCACTCTCCGAGAAGGCTGTCCAGGGAGTAGCTGTGTAATCCTGGGGTCAGCCCTAGATCGACAAGCCCCACCACTCCTACCACTCAAGGCCGAGGGGAAAGAAACTTCGAATTGATGAATGGCCACTCAATGAAGCAAGACTATGTCTTTGGCACTAGAGAACCCTAGAACCCCTTTGTCAGCCAGCCCCGTTGACCTATCTCAAAGTCTGGAACAAGAGCTCCTCAAACGTTAATTGAAAAAAGAGGGAGAATCCGTCAAGGTGTGGCATGAAGAGACCCAAAATCATAGTGCTCTGACATCTGACAAAGTTCAAATCCCTGGATGTTGCTTGCTATCTAGTTGGACAACATAGAAGAAAGAGGTGATCGCACTGAAAGGATTTGGACTCGAAGTACCACGTAGGGATTGTGATCTAAACAAAAGAACCTCTAACACGAAAAGAGTTAACACCTTTTATCTAGGTACAAAAAGAATATGGAGATGGATCCACCTAAATCACAATAGAGGCGGTGAACCTTGGTAGCTTTTAGGGTTACTCCAAAACTGTTTACACCATACTTGGGAGTGCTTCATGTCATGTGGGGTGCATGATGTATGGATGACCCTTGATTGTTCCGTAATGGACATGCACATGTGGAGGTGGTTTACTCTTGGATACTATACCTTGCTTGATGCTTATGTGGCATTCCTTCCTTGGAGCATTGGAGACCTTTAACAATTGGTTGACTTCTTCCTGATGGCCACATCGAGGTGGAGTTAATTGCTTGGAGGCCACCTTGCTTTGGAGGAGGAACATTTGGCATTCTAGAGGAGGGCATTGAGCCCTATATGGCATGGGAACACTTTGATATCTTGCATGGAGGCTTGTACTTTACTTATCCTAACTTGGGTCGAGGGAGTGATTATGTAGGTGTAGTGGACCCGGAGAAGCACATAGCTTTTGAGGAGCATTGTACTGTTGGATCCGTTGGAGGAGGAGCATTGGACCTTGCTTGTGGAGTGCTCATACCTTCGAGCCTTGCTTTTCAATAACATCACCTTGGAACTTGACATGTGTCCTCCTAGAGTGGAGTGTTTAGCATGCATGGACGTTCTTGTTAGAGAAAGGTTGCTTGCAAGGGCTTCGACCCACTTTATATTGTTGGCCTCCCTTACCTCTCATATAAATAGAGGAAGGAGAGATGTGAAGAGTGGAAAGCACCTCTCTCTAGTGTACTCTTCAATATTGTATCCTCTCTTTGTCTGGGGCACTACGGTTCCTGGAAAATCCAAGGGAAATTCTAGGGATAGAGTTTTCATCTTAAGGAGGCAAAGTAGACTAGGGTTTGGTACAACATTAGGGGAGAAGAAAGCATTGTTGAGGAGGAGAGAAGGACATGCTCGACACTTGTGGGAGACAAGTATTGAATCCACAAAGAACTTTCTTGTGTTGATGCCTGCTTGTTAGAGATCTTTGGTGGTGGCTAGGCTTTTCATGGTTTTCCCTAGCTAGGGTTTTGGATAGCTTGAAAGATTATACCATCTTTGTAATAAAGTTGTGGTATGTGCATGCACTTCATATATATGAAGTGTCCAGCTGTCCAATACTTGTGGAATCCCAAATTTGATTTTCAGCTGACATTGTCTTCTTGATTAAGTAATTTCCAGCACTTATTGTTCATGCTGATTTGACACATTTAAGGGATGAATTTGTGAAAAGATTTAACATATAATTGGAAGATAATAGAGAATATTTATTGCCATAAATCTGCTATTAACAAAGTAATTTTCAGATCTGGTTTATACTTGGAAAAGTGTACCCTAGGTGTAGAAGCTCTTTCACATATGTTTGGTATCTTCTCTTTTGGGCTGCCTAGTGTGTTGGGCTGAAGTCAAATGAAACATTGGGCTGAAGTTCACAGGGGCTAAACCCGAGAAACCCCTTCGGAAGGTGAAATTTTTGTTTTGCACTAAAGGCAAAGAACACATAAATTTTTACGTGGCATTAGAGCTATCTTGTTAAAATTACTCTTTTATTGAAGTTAAATATCTATGTGAGTAAGACAGATACAATGGTGAGCTACCCTACCAATGTCAAAGAGTCAAAAGAATAGATAAATTGCCATAAGGACAAAAGTGGGAGATCAAGAGTTGGTGTCCATTGCTTTGAAAGGACTTACTCCATCTTGGATGCCTTTTGTCCAAGGTGTTTGTGCTTGTGAGACCCTGTCAAAGTTTCGAAGCTTCGGGGAAACTTGTGCAAGAAGAGACCACGTTGGATACTTGTTCAACACAACACAATGGAGTACAAGAAGTAGCCTTCGTTGGGAAGACGAAGAAAGGAAACAAGAAGGGTAAGAAGGAAGGTCTAGGAAAGAAAGACTTGAGTAGGGTGGAATGTTAAAGTGTCCCGTCTAAAGAAAGACTTGAGTAAGGTGGAATGTTAAAGTGTCCCGTCTAAAGAAAGACTTGAGTAAGGTGGAATGTTTTAGGTGTCACTAGATGGGACACTATACCAATTACTGTCTGGAGAAGAAGGGGAAGACCGAGTAGCGGATACAGAATGCAGAGATAGCGGGTACTACAATAGGAGTGCATGAGTTAGCATTCTGAATTGAGACTACCTTCACCATTGTCTCTTGTTTATCCTTGAACACCATGTCAACTGTGTTAATATTATGGTAGCTGCGGGAGGTATTTACCTCCACGTGTGAACCTGACGAGAATAGAAGACTCCGAGAAGCAAGAGAAACCCTAATGAGTTGGCTAATAACCCTAGAAGTCTTGTCGGCTCAAGAAGATAATTTATATTAGGTTATTAGCCTCCAAGAGGAGAAGTCGGCCATAAATAATAATAATATACTGAACAGACACATATCCAGAAGGAGAAGTTGGCCCTAGCAAATCTGGCAAAACCAATATAAATACAGGGCGACATTTCTCATTTGACACATCTCAGAATTACAGACAGCAAGTGGTGTGCACTGCAGTTCCCAGTTTGGTGCGCACGTGTGGAGGAGAGCTGCAAGTGCAGTTGCTGCAGCTAGCAGTTTCAGTGTTGGCTTGGACTATCTCTTGGCTAAGGGTTTGGACTATCTGATCAGCTATTGTTGGTGCGCTATCCTTAGAGGAAGATGCGCTACACCTTGTTTGGCTATCTAGCCTAGGGTTTGCTTCGAGAGTAATTCTCAGTCAAGGTTAGGGTGCTCAGAGGGTGGCTTCGGCCTATGGTTGGGTGACGAGGGTATCGTCAATGGTAAAACGAGCACACAATCTTCTATATTCTAACAGGTTATGGGCCCACACCTCCTTCATTCAGTGTAAACGCTGGAAGGAAACATAGCCGCTAGGATATTGAGCTCGTTGAGGAACTGCTGCTAGGGTTACTAGCAGAAGCAGCTTCCAGGACACTGCCGCTAGGGTTACTAGCAGGAGCAGTTGCAGAAACCCTAATCCTCTTGTTGAGGCACCTTAAGTGAATGGATTGACCTAATCTTTGGACAGATCAATGCGCCCTAGCCTAGCGCATCTCCTGACACTCTCAGAAGGCCAAGACGTGAAGTTTGGATTTCTGGTCAAATCTAGGGTTTGACTAAGTCAAGCAAGCCATGACTAACTCTATGAAGTCTGAGAACAAGTTAGATGGAGCTTCTAACTTCAGAGCGTGGAAGACAAGGATTGACCTAATCCTTGCTAAGAATAAAGTGTTGGATATTGTGAAAGGAAAGATCGTGAAGCCAGAGTTTGAAGAAGGAGAAGAGAAGGAACCACAGAACGTTGCAGCTATGGAGAAGTTCAAAGATGTTGACATCAATGCCATGAGTATCATAGTGGATTCCATAAAAGACCACTTGATACCCTACATCTCCCATCTTGACTCATCGAAGAAGATGTACGATGCCCTAACAAATCTCTTCTCAGTCAGAAACATCAGACAAGTTATGAGTTTAAAGAATGAGCTCCATGACATGAAGATGAATGATGATGACAGCATAACATCATACTTTGTAAGAATCTCCCAGTTAAGAGATCAACTACAAGCTATTGAAGAGATCACTTCAGAGAAGGAATTGATGAACATAGTACTCAATGGTCTTCCCAAGACATGGGATGCATTTGCCGCAAGCATGAACACAAGGAAGGAGTACCCGACATTTGAAGAACTTTGGACTTGTTGTGCTCAAGAAGAATCAAGGATCAGTGCAAAAGAGAAACCCCAAAAGAAGTACGATGATCAAGCCTTCACAACAAGATTCAAGAACTTCAGGAACAAAAGGAAGTTTGGTTCAAGGAGGAAGCCAAATCAAGAGAAAGACATTTCAG
>JASDQU010100108.1:292709-311745 GCA_032191745.1 Picea mariana
AAGAATCAAGGATCAGTGCAAAAGAGAAACCCCAAAAGAAGTACGATGATCAAGCCTTCACAACAAGATTCAAGAACTTCAGGAACAAAAGGAAGTTTGGTTCAAGGAGGAAGCCAAATCAAGAGAAAGACATTTCAGAAGTGCAATGCTTCAACTGTCGAAAGTATGGTCACTACAAGAATTAGTGTCCCGAGCTAAAGAAAAGGAAGGAGAAACACGAAGCATCGATTGCCGAAGAAAAGGAACCTACAAAGAAGACTAAGCAGGATGGAAAAGACTTCTTCTTCTAAAAAGGTAACAACACTCTTCTTATTTCTTGTTTGCATCATCTCTGTACATATCTTGTATATCTATCTCTTGGAAGATAATGTGTTCCAAGAAGAACTATACCTATGGAAGAACAAACAAGATGAAAAGAGATATCATTAGATAATACACATGAAAGAATGAAATACAAATCATGTGAAAGCTATTGCAAGATAAGCCAAATCAATCATGAAGAGACTTAGAAGAAGCAAAGACAGAAAGAAATCAGCAATCGAGAGGAAATTGGAAAAGGACTTACGACGTTTTATAGAAAACAACAAGACGGAAGTGTGGACTCTGTTAGACAAGAGAGCCAATTATATATTGCAGAAGACAATAAGGATGCAGATGGAAGCGTGGACTCTGTTAGATGGAGGGAGCCGACTATATGCACTCTTACATGAAGCAAGGGTTAGGAGGGAGCTAATCCTATAATCCATTGAAGATGATGAAATATATATATATCCATGGTATCAACCATGAAAGACAGTACGTGCTCAGTTCAACCGCAAGAGAAGACTTCTGCGTAGACAAGCCTTAAAGTATTCCTCGTTGTCCATCCAGATCCGTGATGAAAGGAAGAAGTGGAATCTCTAGGGCATGGAATCTATAAGAAACTCCATGGACCCAAAAGCAAAAGAAAAAAAAAACATGAAGAAGAACATGAAGACTTCAAGAAAGAAAGAGAAATCAGAACAACCAATCATTATATCAAGAATCAAAAGATTACCAGCCTAATATGAATTCAATAAAAGCAATCAAGCAGAGGAACTGAAAGTCGTGATGAAGAATAGTGTATGGAAGACTTATGAATGAAATCATTGTGAGATCTAGAACTAGAGGTTCTCCCAGATGGAGGGAGAAGACTATGATGATTACTTGTTCCAGTACACCAGACATATCACCACATGAGTCATTGTATCATCTGCAACATCCATGAGTCTGAATTCTACATCAGATGAATGCAAAGAATGGTCTCCAAAGAAACTGAATAAAGAGTGTATGAAGAGCAATCTCAAGACTTTAAGGCATACCAAAAAGAGACTCTTGTATGCAGATAGAAGAAGATAACTTGGTGGAGAACCTCCAGTGCACAGCAGAAGTGTGGTGAAGATTTCCTATAACATCAAGATGATTACTCAGAAGATCAGATCTCATGATGACAAAAGAAGTGCCACATGGATATATTCTAGTTTTCCAACTATGATATACTCTATTGTACAGATCTAAATGAAGCCTTCACAGTGTTCCAAACTAAAGTACATTTGAAATCAAGCATTACATTATCCATGATGAAGTCCAGAAAGGAGGAAATGATCTCTCCAGTACATATCTCCACAGATGAGCAGATAAGCAGACATTTTGGTAAAACTTCTATCCAAGATGAAAGAGTTTGTGTACTCAAGCTAGAGCTCGTGGAAACAACTTCCTTCTGGAAAAGGAAGACATGACTCTCCAAGTTAGGAGGGAGCACTGAAAACATTATTGAGGACATTCATCTTTAAATTTGAAAAATAGTCCATCTTGGACGAATGCTTTCCTATTCGGAAACTGGATTGAGACTTCTGACGGACAGTCACTTCCTATTGTTGTTAACATGGGAAGTAGTCTGACTACTGATGTATCATAGACAGCAACTACCCATTGTGGTTAACATGGGGAGTGGTCTAGGGCAGTCTCTCTTCTTGAGGGTTACTCAAGAAGATTGGCCCGCCTCGCCAGACAGCGATTTCTCATTGTGGTTAACATGAGGAATGGTCCGTTTTGGAGGTTGATGCAGGACAATCTTTTCCTCTTGTGGTTAACGGAGGAAATGGTCCGGACAATCATTCCTTAGGGTTTATACACTCTCTCCAGAGCGCACTTTGATAAGTGTAGGAGGAATGGCCCAGGGTGGGGAATGGTCCAGGCTCGGCAATCAGGGACAGACATTCCTTAGGGTTATACATTCTCTCTAGGGCGCACTTTGATTAGTTTAGGAGGAATGGCCCAGGGTGGGGAATGGTCCAGGACAGACATTCCTTAGGGTTATACATTCTCTCCAGGGCGCACTTTGATTAGTGTAGGAGGAATGGCCCAGGGTGAGGAATGGTCCAGACTCAGACATTCCTTAGGGTTTATACATTCTGTCCAGGGTGCACTTTGATTAGTGTAGGAAGAATGGCCCAGGGTGAGGAATGGTCCATGCTCAAAAATCAGAAACAATCCTTCTTCCTTGTTTGAGAAGAATAGGGCAGATAGCCCATTGCTGATGAGGGCAAATATTCTTTCAAATCTCACAAACGTGAGTAAAAGATTGGCCCAGATGATTCTCAAGAAAAGACTTTCTCATGCTTTCTACTCCTATTTGTACTAATTCTATCTTCTAAAGAACATTCTCGAGGAAGATCTTTCTAGAAGCAGAAGCTTCTATTAACTCTTCTTACATTAGACTTGTTCACATTATTCAATAGGCCTTATAAACTAATGTTGGCCTTTATTACATAAAAAATATATTATTCTACCTACGTGAGGGGTTAGAGACGTTAGGTCCCTAACATGCCCTCCCCCTTGAAGAACAACCTTGTCCTCATAGATGGAGATGAGGAAATTGTTGCATAATGGTAGTCGACTCCTAGGTGGCATCTTCTGGAGTTGTATCTTTCCACTGAACTAACACTTCCTTGATGGTGCGTTGACGAAGGTGAAGCTCTCGCTTGTCCAACATTGTTTGTGGTTGCAACCAAATGGAACCTTCTTCAACCGACTCAAGGAGAGTGGTTTGAGTCTGGCAATTAGTTCCAATCACTTTCTTTAAGCACGAGACATGAAAAACAAGATGGAGCTTGGAATGACTTGGCAAAGCTAATTGGTAAGCCACGGGCCCCACGCGCTTGAGAATGAATCGTATAAAGACCATAAAATTTGGGGGCAAGTTTTTGACAATGTTCAGTTTTGAGTGAAGTCTGCTTATAAGGTTGCAGATGAAGAAACACCTGGTTCCCTTCAGCGAATTGACATTCTGAACAACCCTGGATTGCTTGTTGCTTCATGCAATTCTGAGCCATGACCGAATTATCTTTGAGGGTATGGAGAATGGTCGCACGGACTGTAAGATTGTAGTCAACCTCCTGAACCTTGGAGATGTTAAATTTAGAGTTGCTATCAAATTTTTTTCAATTTACTAGACAATAATAGCATAAGCAGGATCACTGAGAGAAACACAATCACAAGGTACACAGCATTTTATACTGGGAAACCCTCATGGGGGAGAAAACCCAACAAAAACTTCCTTAATATAGATTGCCAATAGAATGCCAAGATAAAAGACCAAACCACCAAGAATATCCAAGACTGAGAAATGCGTCTCTCTCTCCATCTTGCAATTGCAACTATCTCCAAAAGATGTGCACTTGTTGAGTGAATGAGTGAGTAAGTAAGTGAGGCACCATCCTCACTTATTTATACTAGCTAGGAGGCGCTAGGGTTGTGTCTCTTCACCAAGCAGGAACAACTTCTTTCAATAGTGGTTAAAACCACTTTAATAAACCCTAGGGGTCGACTTCTCAAATACCACCATATGAATGACGATTTGACCAATCCACAAGAGGGGATTTGGTCATACATAAGTCTCGACATGATCAATTCACAAAAGTGGATTTGATCTATAAGATAATAACTCAATTATAATTAGAATATTCTTCACAGTTACAATATTTCAACACTCCCCCTTAACAAGAAGGGTGTTCTACTGACATAACCCAATACAACATCATCAGGAGAAAGAGAGAGAGAGCAACGACATCATCAGCATCTGGAACACTGACTAGCATATCTACAAATCATCGAAAGTTTTTCTCATCATCAATAACATCATTGTTCACAGCATGGAGCTGGAACAACATCATCATCATCTGCATCAACATCAATTAGCATAATGCTAAGGCAACAACATCATCAACACCATCATTAACAACATGAGGTTAGTACAACATCATCAGCAATAACATGAGGCTGATACATCATCATCAACAACAACACGAGGCTGAAACAACATCATCAGCACGAGGCTGAAACAACATCATCAGCACGACATTGAGATAACAACATCATCATCATATAGCAACAGAACGAGGCAAGTGCAAGAACAACATTTTGTGGTACTCTGATAGACCGTCCTTACCGGACCTTCAAGATCTACCCAGAAATCATAAGATTCCCTAGGATATAAAATCCTAACAGAGCTACCACGTGGTACTATGACAAACCTTCCTTACTGGACCTTCGGGATCTGTCTAGGAATCAAAAGATTCCCTAGGATATAAAATCCTAACGGAGCTACCACTATTGACCACAGCTGGCATATACATGCACAGATACTCTAACATACCGTCCTTATCGGACCAACGTACCCTTAAGGTATCTCATCACATGTTTTGTAGCAACAAGGTGAACACGTCTGGGCTCTACCAGACACTGACTCAAGGTGTTCACAACAAAACATATATCTGGCCTGGTATTAGTTAGATACATCAACGATCCAATGATCTGTCTATATAGAGTAGCAATAGCATCAACCAATTCTGACGAAGTATCAACCAAGAGCTTCAACTTTGTTTCCATGGGTGTGTTCATGGCTTTGCATTCCAACATGTCAAACCTCTTCAATATTTCAACTGCATACTTCCCTTGGTTAAGGAAGATCTTCTCTGGGCTCTGCCAAACTTCAAGACCTAAGAAATAATGCATCAGGCCTAGGTCTTTCATATCAAACTCTGCAACGAGCTTCTTCTTACAGTCTGTGATGATATTTTCTTCTCCCGTCAAGAATAAATCATATACATATAGTAGTAATATCACTGGCTCATCATTCATAACCTTGAAGTAAAGGTTAGAATCATCTTTACTCTTGGTAAAGCCCAAGCTCGTCGAGAAACTATCAATTCTTCCATACCAAGCTCTAGAGCTTGCTTCAATCCATACAGAGCCTTCTTCAACCTACAAACATGAGTCTTTCTATCTTCAACTTCAAACCCTTGTGGTTGTTCTATATACACTTCTTCTTCAATAACACCATTTAAGAAGGTCGTTTTCACATCCATCTGGTGTAACTTCCACTTCATCTTGGCTGCAAGAGCTATGATGGTTCTGATACAAGTGTATCTTGCTATAGGAGCAAAAGTCTCTTCATAATCAATGCCTTCCTTTTGAGAAAAACAGAAGCTACAAATCTTGCTTTGTGTTTTTCAATACTTCCGTCTGCAACATGTTTTATCTTGTATATCCATTTGGAAGATACCACATCTTTGTTCTTTGGTCTGGAAACTATTTCCCATGCATAATTTTTTATAATGGATTGGTATTCTTCTACCATGACATCCACCCATTCTTTCTTCTGAATGGCTTCTTCAAAGCAAGTACGTTCCTTCTCTATGAGATCACACATCAAGGCCATATAACTGGAGAATGGCTTAGGTTTCTTGCTTTGACTCATGGTTCCTTCTGGGGCACCATACTTCTCTCCATCTTAAATAATTTCCCTTGCCCAAGATGGCTTTCTCTTGTGAGAGATTGTCATCTGGGGAGGTTCTTGAGATTCTATCTTATCATGATCTTCTGGAATCTCATCATCAGGGGTAACTGTGACTTCATTCACTAGTTCTGCAACTCTGGGAGCTACAGGTTCTTCAAATACTTCTTCAAGCTGGCATCTCCTCGATCTCAGGAGTGTTGCACCTTCATCAAAGGTTACATCTCCGATGATCTCAATATGATGGTAACTTGGTATGTAACTTCTGAAGGCCTTAGAGACCTCACAGTATCCCACAAATATTCCCTTCTTTCCTGACGATTCCAACTTAGTTCTCCTTTCCTTCGAAATGTGTACAAACATTGGACAGCCAAATATCTTGAGATGGCTTACTCTGGCTTCTTTTCAGAGAACATTTCTTCGGGGGTTTTGAATCCAAGTGCACTATGGGATAATCTGTTTTGAACATAGACTGTTGCTCTTGCTGCTTCGGCCCATAAGTGCATTGGAAGATCTTGATCGTGGATCATAGTCTTCATTGCTTCCATTATTGTTCAATTCTTTCTTTCTGCTACACCATTTTGCTGAGGATTATAGGCAGTGGTGAAATCCCGGCATCTCCACAAAAGTTTACAAATTCTTTTGAGGTGTATTCTCCTCCATTATCTGACCTGAGTATCTTGATCTTTCTTTCGGAGAGATTTTCTATCAAGGCTTTGAATTCCTTGAACTTTCCAAATACTTCATCTTTTGACTATTATATCATCAATAAATGACACATAGTAAACATACCCACTAAGAGATGTTCATGGCATTAAGCCACATACATCTGAGTGGGTGAGCTCCAAGATTCCTTCTGCTTTACTGTTGCTCTTTGGGAAAGGATTCTTTAGGTTCTTTCCTTATTCACATCCCTTGCACACACCTTCATGATCAACCTTAAATTCGGGTAGACCTGTAACTACCTTGCTTACATATGGTAAGGCTTTGTAGTTGATGTGAGCTAGTCTTATATGCCAAAGTTCACATGGACTCTCAGTGGAGTGAGTCAAAGCTGCATTTGAGTGACCTTTTAACTTATACAAGCCACCTTCTCCTGTTCCAATAACAATTGCATCTTCTAAAGTATCCTCTCTAGGTGTCATAGATCCTGAGAGAGCAGAGAATAAAACAATCTTCAATCTTTTCTTTAATCATCTTTGTGGGTGGCTCATCATCTTCAACTGCATGGGCATGATGTCTCTTGTTATTTCTCTTCTTGTATTCTTCCCTTCTGGCAAGACAATTCTTAGCAATGTGTTCCACCTTATCACAATGATAGCATTGATAAGAGGAGAAATATTTTTTCTCTTCTTTGACCCTTCTTATATTTCTGGAATCTCCTTGGAGGGTGAGATTCTTTATGGAAGTGGTTGAATCTCTTTGGGGAGTGAGATTCCTTATGGTGGGTCTCCTTTTGGATGTGAGACCTTTTATTTCTTCCTTTAGCACGAGCAGCTAGGGCTTGATCTTCATCCCTTACTAGTATTGCTTCTCGATTGGCTACTCTTGCTTCTTCTTGAACACATTCTTCCCAAAGATTGTCAAATTGGAGTTTCTCCTTTCTTGCACAGATAGTTTGGATGAAGGCATCCCAAGGTCTTGTGAGACCATTAAGAGCTGTCATTATGAGTTCATCTTCATCTAGGTTGTCTCCAATTTCTTCTAGTCGTTCCTTGAATTGAGAAACCCTAGAGAAATAGTCATGAACAGTTTCTCCTTTCTGCATCTTTGTGTTCTTGAGTTGGGTTCTTAGATTCATCTTCCGGTTAGGGCATCATACATTCTGGTTAGGGCATCATACATTCTGGTTAGGGCATCAAACATTCTGGTTAGGGCATCAAACATTTTCCTTCATACATTCTGGTTAGGGCATCAAACATTTCTTTTGGAGTATTCTTAGAAGACACTTGAGGATCAAGTGGTCTTTAATAGAGTCTGCAATGATTATCTTGGCCCTAACCATATCCTTTTGGTACTTTGCTTTGGCTGCATCTTCTTTGGGTTCCGATACATTTTCCTTTATGAATTTTGCAAGGTCATTCTCTTCAAGAATGAGTGCAATCCTATATTTCCAGGCACGGAAGTTTTCCACACCTTCTAACTTGTCAACAATCTTGGTGCTTGCAGACATCTTGACCTGGAGCTGGGAAAATGATGAAAAAAATGAAAGTGCTCAGAAAGTAGATCTAAACTTACCAGGAGATGAGTTCGGCCAAGCTAAGGCGAGTAGGCTGGAGTTGTCAGATTTCAAACATTTCAAGTTTTACCCCTTTAAACTGGACTTGTGCAAATCTGGACTGGTACTTCTGGTACTGGTTCTGGTTACCTGGTTTTCTGGTACCAGTGAGAACTAGGGTTTCACTTTCCGGAGGCTCTGGCCACTGAAAAGGTGCGCTCAAGCTGTCGATGAGTTCACTAGGTTAGGGCACACTTCCATAGATGGTTTTTAGTCAGAAATTCGCTTTCAACAAAAAGCCCTAATTTTCTTGTACGACAATAGTGATGCTTTTGGTTATCCAATGAAAGGTGCTCTACTCAGTTTAGCTCTGATACCATGTTAAATTTAGAGTTGCTATTAAGTTCTTTTCAATTTACTAAACAATAATAGCATAAGCAAGATCACTGAGAGAAACACAATCACAAGGTACACAACATTTTATCCTAGGAAACCCTCATGGGGGAGAAAACCCATAAAAAACTACCTTAATATAGATTGTCAATACAATGCCAAGATAAAAGACCAAACCACCAAGAATATCCAAGATTGAGCAATGTGCCTCTCTCTCCTTTTGCAACTGCAGCTATCTCCAAAAGATGCGCACTTGTTGAGTGAATGAGTGAGTGAGTGAGTGAGGCGCCATCCTCACTCACTTATTTATACTAGTTGGGAGGTGCTAGGGTTGTGTCTTTTCACCAAGCAGGGCCGACTTCTTCCAATAGTGGTTAAAACCACTTTAATAAACCCTAGGGGCCGACTTCTCAAATACCACCATATGAATATGGTTTGACCAATCCACAAGAGGGGATTTGGTCATACATAAGTCCCAACATGATCAATCCACAAAAGGGCATTTGATCTATAAGATAATAACTCAATTATAATTAGAATATTCTTCCCAGTTACAATATTTCAACAGGAGACACCTAGCATGAATGAGAGAACCGACGGTGGCTTTTGCCCATAAACTGCTTCAAAGGGAGTCATGCTAGTGGCAGTATGGTAAGATATGTTGTACCACCATTCAACTAGGGGTAACCATCGAGCCCACTGAATTTGTCTGTTGGATGCAAAACACCTCAAATATGTTTCCAGACACTTGCTGACATCTTCAGTTTGTCCATCAGTCTAGGGATGATAGGCGGTATTGAGATGCAATTGGCTTCCTTGGGGACTGAACAATTCTTTCCAAAAATTGTTGGTGAAAGTTCAATTTCAGTCAAAGACAATAGAATGAGGCATGCCATGGAGTTTGAATATATTATCCATAAAAATTTGAGCCGTTGTGGATGCGGTGAACGGGTGTTGAAGAGCACATAAATGAGCATATTTGGAAAGACAATCTACTACCAACATGATGACTGACTTATTGCCCGATTTTGGTAACCCAAAAATGAAATCCATAGAAATATCCCTACAAATAGCAGGGGGAATCAGGAGCGGTTGGAGTGTGCTTGGAGCTTTGAAAGTTTCTCCCATATTGCATTGACAAGTATCACATTCAGCCACAAAGGTGTGGATGTCCTGTTTCATACCGTCCCAGAAAAAAGAACACTTGACCCGTTCATAGGTTTTGGTGAACCCTAAATGCCCAGCTACAAGTGAAGCATGCAACACAGAGAGCACCGTGTATTTAAATATAGGCGACCTTTATACCAAAGCTCTTCATTATGCCAAGAGTACCCTAGAGAACCTTAAGGATCCTATTGCAATTTTCTGATCATTCTAGAAAGTTTGGGGCCTTGCAACCATTCCTGGCGAACAACTTGAAGCCAGTCTTCTACAATGAATGAGAGGGACAAGAGGGACCCTTCTTCTTCATATTTCCTTGAAAGACCATAAACAACCACATTTTATTTTCCCTTCTTGTAGATGATCTCATAATCATAGCCAACGAGCTTGGTCACCCATTTTTGTTGCTCTGGGGAGGAAATTCTTTGCTCGAGAAAATACTTGAGGCTACGATGATTAGTTTTAATTTGGAAGTGTTGCCCCAAGAGATAAGGATGCCAAAGATCCATTGCACACAGAATAGCCAACATTTTCTTTTCATAGGTTGATTAGCCCAAATGTTGCTCTGAGAATTGTTTGCTAATGAAAGCCAAAGGTCGACTATCATGCATGAGGACCGCCCCAATGAATTTTCCTAAAGCATCGCATTCTAGGAAAAACATCTTGGTGAAATCAAGTAGTGTCAAGACAGGAGTAGTGCACATAGCCTCCTTCAAGGCTTGGAAGGATTGATCAATAGTTGGAGTCCAACTGAAAACATTCTTTTTAAGGAGAGTAGTGAGAGGAGCTACAATTTTGCCATAATTCCAAACAAACTTGTGATAATAGCCCGCTAAACCCAAGAACCCACAAGCTTTTAAGAGTTTTAGGGAGAGACCAATCCTTCATAGCTTCAATTTTTTTAGGATCCACCCGTAGACCATCCTTGCCAAAAATATTGTTAAAATCTACCAGAGAAATGCTTAGCCAATAACTTAGATTTCAACCTCCAATAGTCATTCGCCAATAATGCAAGTTAACTTAGCATGCAACTGGAACTATAAGCAGAAACAATAAATGATTAATATCTGAAACTCAACAATGGAAAATAAATGAATTGACAACATTTAATCACATTTGACACAAGATATTTCTGGGGCAATGCCCTTGAAAAAACCAAAAAGGGGAAAACCAGTCAAGGAGATATTCTTATTATTGAGCTCATAGGAAAAACTATGAGTTTACAACAACAATATTTTTCAGCAAACTAATACAGTATTTATCTTACTCTCCCAGCACAATATCCTTCTCGAAAACAGTGCCAAAAGTTGTCTTGAAAAATGTGCCTTTGTTGTATGGCCATGTACAATCAGCACCAGCTTCAAATCTGCCTAGAAAATCATGCTTGAAAACTGTTGTACAGTACAGTACCTTGTTGTATGGATTTCTCTTAGCAAAATGCCTTGGAAATCATGTCAAACTTCAACTGAGTGGTTGCCTCGATTTTTGTGCACTTACTCTTGTTGTACAACCTTCCTATAGAAGTTGTACAAATTGTATTAAATGTTGAGCTCGCTCCTTGGGATGCGTGTCAATCCTCTCCTAGGGATGCGTGCCAATCCTCCTTGCTGCTACTCTCTTTCGTTTCAACTCAAACATTCTTGGAAAGTGTGCGTCTTCAACTTCCCTCTCTTCACTCCTTGAAAAGTGTGCCCCACTCTCTCTCAAGTGTTGCCTTTATGCATTCTTTAATGTGTAACTGCCCAAACCCTAGATCTCAAGCGCTGAGAATTGATCTTGCTCCACAAGATCTACGAACGTGACTTAATCTTTCGTTGAGGTCACTTAAATCAATTAAATGACCCAAACATCATAAAGTCACTTTTACCCATTAAATATTAATAGGTTGAACTTGACTTTATAACAATAAAATCACTTTATAAACTCACTTAAGAGAGACATTTGCTTGTCACTTTTGCACGTTGGGCACTGCCAATGCAGAAGTACCTCCGAGCTACAAAATCTAACAAATATGACCTGGATACTCAACTTCAAAGGCACCAAAAGCACATTTAGATTGTTTGAGAAAACGCTTGTGCTTAGACAATAGATGTAGAACTTGATCCACATGGGTGAGATGGGCTTGCCAAGTTTTACTATAGATGACGATATCATCAAAGAAAACTAAGACAAAATGAGAGAGGAAAGGGCGGAAGACATTATTCATGAGACTTTGAAAAGTGGATGGGGCATTACATAGGCCAAAGGGCATAACCAAGAACTCATATTGACCCTCATGAGTTCTAAAGGCAGTCTCGGGGATGTCTTCCTCTTTCATGCGTATTTCGTGGTAGCCAAAACGGAGATCAAGTTTTGTAAAGTATTGGGCACCCCACTCAATTCATCCAAAAGGTCATCAATGCCAGGAATAGGAAATTTGTCTTTGATTGTGAGTTTGTTGAAAGCACGAAAATCAAGAAACATGCGCCAAGTTCCTTCTTTCTTGAATACCATGACTACTGGAGAAGAATAGGGCCTGGTACTAGGACGGATAACACCTGTTTCTACAATTCTTAAACAATTTTCTCTATTTCATTTTTTTGGGCAAAGGAATGACGATAAGGACGAACATTGGCAGGACGACTGTCAAGTACTAGAGCAATGGAATGATCATGGGCATCGCGGGAAGGGGGAAGTCCATGGGGAGTGTTAAAGATAGCTTGGTGTCGAGAGATTGGAGGTCAAGATGCACAGAAGGTGTCTCAACGGTGTGAATGGAATGGAGTTGGGCAATAAAGCCAAAGTGACCTTTTTTGAGTAGTTTTTCCATTTGATGGGAACTAATGATGTCAGGTGAACCTACTGTGATCATAGTTTTAAAAACCAGAACCGGTCGAGGGTCCAACCTGAACCAAAACCAGAACCGGTAATGAACCAATCGAACCGGTTTCAATGAACTGGTTTTTTAAAAAATACATAAAATATTTAAATTTTCACGAAAAAAATATATTTTTAAGATTTTAAATCATGTTTCCAATGCATTAGAGACAATTAGAGACAACATATCCAAAGTATGCTCATGAATATATCAAAACGACACCAAGTGCAATACACATCTAGAGATCGGAACATAAATACACAATCAAGGAGGCTCTAAATGGCCTCTACAACATCAAATAACATACTAAGTTAGAGTCACTGATACTATAGGTGGAAATGCCAATGACAAATAAAAAATAGCCATAGGGTAGATACTAGAACCGTAGATGGAAGAATCTCATAGCTCATGAGTCATGACTGTCAGTAGTCCTCCATGCCATAATCATCAAGATTGGCATCACTACCACTGCTCTCTCCTCCATCCTTCTCCTCCTCCCCTATATCCAATGCAATCTGTGCATTTGTTGATGTGGACTCTGGAGGATGACCCCTCAAGAGGATCACCATCATCAAAAGTGACCGGCTCTAGCACTAGTTCATTAAGATCCAAATTGGCTAATGCCAACTCAACATTGTTGTTCAAACCCATATCATCAGAAAACACATCCCACATCTTTGTCTTTCCCTTCAACCACTCTTCTCTCTGCTTATATAAAAGACGAAGGTTGGTGTGCACATACACTACCAAGTCACATGAACACGACGACAAAGAGAAGAGTTCAATAGAAGAGTTTATACTTGAGTGATGGGTACATTTTTACTAGGGTTGTGACAAAAGAGTTCAGCAATCAATGCCACCAACATCGAGGTACATAAAGGGCTTGGTTCTCTTGATTAAATGTCAATTCCATACCCTCATACATGATAGAATCCAGTGGAAACATTGCAATCTTGCCAATCTTGAAAACCTGAAAACTGTCAAGTCTATTGAATTTTGAATGGGACCTAAAATTCTACTTTCTCCATTGGAAGTCCAATGAGGTTGGAACCACTCTCAAACATCCTAAAACAATTAATGGTAATGTTAAAAATTTAAGTAAAAGGATGAAAATGAAAGATAAAGGAGAAGTCACTTTTACTTAAATAATTACCAATAATTAACATTACCATTAATTACTAGGGTGGGTGAAATGGAGGGGGTGGGGACCTCTTTAAATAGCATTAGTAAGGAAAAATAACCCTCAGTTGCACACCAAAACACCTTACAACTCCAACTTGCATGAAAAAACATGAGCCAAGTACTTTTCTGTTACTTAGGTTTTAGGGGGGGTTAGGTTTTAGGGACAAACCAACCGACCGGTTCAGTTTATTGGCCGGTTTGAACCGGTCGACCATCAAACCAGTCAAACCGGCTGGTTCCGGTTCCGGTTCACCGGTTTTTAAAACATTGATTGTGATGCCTTGGAATTTATACCATTGTCCCTCCTATTGGAATTGCATGGTTAGGTCCTTAAAGTCCATGAGGATGGGGCCAAGAGTGCATAACCATTCAATACAAAGCACAATGTCACAACTGACCATGTCTATGGTAAACATATGAGATTTAAGGTGGCAATGACCAATTTATAGAAGCACATTTTCAATACGCCTGCCACATTTCATGGAACCGCTAATGGCAATAATGATTTGAAAATCATTGATTACATAGATATACCAATTGATTTCTTGGGCAATGCAACGATGAACAAAATTATGGGTGCTGACACTCTCAACAAGAATTATGACCTTCATGTGTTTAAAGTAGCCAATGAGCTTGAGGGCTTGGGGAGTAGAGAAGCCAGTGAGGGCATGCAGCAAAATCAGTGGTTCAACTTCTGGTGGATCAAAGGGCAGAGTAGGGTCATTTGTTGGGGGTAGTTCTTCCACTGGGGAAACTTCGACCTCCTCGTCAACAACATCCTCAAAAATGGCCATAAAAATCTTCGACTCCTTACACTTGTGCCCCAGAAAATATTTGTCATCACAATTATAGCAAAGGCCCTTAAGTTGGCATTCAACCATTTCATCCCGAGTTAATTTTTGGATCTTGAGAGGATTGGCATGAGCAGTAGGATTGGTAGGTCGAGGATGAGGAAGAATAGAGGGTTTTCGATTCTAGGAAAAGACAACCTGTTGTGCTTCCTTGGCACATTGAGTAGCTTCCAATCACGTCTGTAGGCGAGCCATGAGGACCTGGACTCAAATTTCATCATTTAGGCCACTGATAAAGCATTCCCTGAAGAAGGCATCAAACATGCCCTTTGTTCTGACAGCCAATTGCTCAAATGCAACAATAAAGTCTTCCACGGTACCAAATTGGTTTAGCTTGGTTAGACGACCCAGGTAGTGTGTCGATGTCAAAGCACTCATAAAGTTCGGCAACAAACTGTGTCCAAGCAACATACCCTTGGAGTGTATTTTTACGTCATTGCCACCATTGCCACCATTCAGGATCCAAATAGAGGACATTGTAACGAAGTTTGGCCAAGTCATCAGTCATCCCATGCAAGGAAAAGTAATGTTCCATTTGAGTGACTCAGTGGATGGGATTCGAGCCATCAAATTTGTTCATCTCCACTTGTGGAAGACATAGATCATGATGAAGGGGGTTGGACTGAAAAGTCTAGGAATTGGAGGAAGCAACACCTTTTGGTTTAAAAGGTTGTCCAAATGAGGTAAGGCCTCCAAGAATATTCAATTTTGTTAGGATCTTGGCAACAAAGGATTCAAGCTGGGTGTCGAGGTGGTCAGTGATGTCCTTCTTCATGCCATGTTTCATGTCTTCCATTTTGGCATCTATAGTGGAATTGAGGCGGGTTTCAAGGTCTTGGTTGCGAGTGTGTGCCATGGTGAAAGGGAAACATAAGAATGGGGCGGGTGACTCCACACGAAAGGGGTGATTAGTTAAGGGTACCACTACAATCAGTGCAAAGAGAGGAACCCAATGGAATAGGTGTGAAATAAGGGTGTCAGAAAGGGTGGGTGGGTCCACTGAAAAGAAAAGGTTGACAAGTGATAGATGACAATGCGATCAGGGCAAAAAGGGGAATCCAAGGGGATAGGTCCCAAATAAGGGTGTCGAGAAAGGGGTAGAGTCCACAGATAAAAAAGGTTTAAAAATTATTGGTACCACAACAATTAAGGCAAAGAGAGGAATCCAAGGGGATAGGTCCTGAATAAGGGTGTCGGCGAGACCACTATACCTTTTTTTTCTCTGGCCTGAAGAATATTGCAGTGACGATTAGCCCAAATTGTTAACAGGAAAAAATGTGTAGGAATGTCTCAACCAGAATGCAGGAGGCAGGGTTGCACGAAAATATATCTCTTTTATTCCTTTTCCAAGGGTTAGGGTTTTCAGGGTTCCTACAAAAAAGGGTTTGCCTTGTGCTATAGCTCCATGATATACGTGTGGGGTTGAATAATAGTACTTGGCCCAATATCTCAGGGAACCAACTAAGGAGGCTCGACCATACCCTTATTCATATTGCCCGATTACCCAGGTACTAGAGAGTTTCTTCCAGAGTGTTGTTCTCAGTGTCACTGTAGCAGTCAAGCAGCCGATCAACTGATCTAGAGCTGGTTTCAGGAGACCTAAAAGATTCTCGATATATCTAACGATACATGGGAGTGATGGTCGTTTACAAATTTTGTTTGATGTTGTACTACTCGAAGGGGTACCAACAAGGGGTTACAGAGGTTTCCAACAAGGTGAAACGTTTTTTTTCGAGTAACCCCATGAAACCATCTGTATTTCTTGTGTGTAGTCTTCCCCAGCTGCAGTTTTACCCGCTGAACAACAGATCTTTGTGTTGTAAAGACGCTGACAATACATGTCTCTACCCTGGAAAAACAAATCCCACAGTTTCCGCAGAGGAAAGAGATTTGATACCACTTTGTAAGGTACCAGATATATTATACTAAGCAGAAACACAAAATTTTGCAGCAAATACCAACGGAACAGTTAAATAATGAGAATAACAATACCAACAATAATACCTTTATTGAATGAAAGCAATGTTCACTTGTCTCTTCGAGGGGGCAACCTCCAACAAAACAGAGCTCTATTACAATAATTCTCAAGACAAGACTCTCTCATGCCTTCTACTCCTATTTATACTAATTCTATCTTCTAAAGAACATTCTAGAGGAATATCTTTCTAGAAGCGGAAGCTTCTATTAAGTCTTTTAACGTTAGACTTGTTCACATTATTCAATAGTCCTTATAAACTAATGTCGGCCTTTATTACATAGAAAAAATATTATTCTACCTATGTGAGGGGTTAGGGAGGTTAGGTCCTTAGTAAATGATGTTCAACATATTCTTGGGTTGAAGAAAAATCTTCTTTCAATTTCTTGTATGGTAAAGCTTCGGTATAGAGTTGCATTTGAAGGACAACATTGCACTATCAGTGGTTGTAATCTAACAAGTCCAAGGACTTTAGCTAGAGGTGTGCTAGATGGTGTCCTTTACAAGTTGTTCGTTGATCCTATGGTACTTGTACATTTAAGTGGGAAGTTGAATGAGCCTTCTAGTTTTCAGAAGGCATATACAAAGCATGCATGGTCAGATGCCATGGAAGCATATTTAGAATCTATCGTGGAATTAGAGATCGATTCCAGGCTTGCAGTTGAAGGGAGTGTTGTAGAGTACAGGGACAGGGTTGTTGGATTCTCTCAAGCATAGGGAGTTGATTGTGATCTTACCCTTACTTCAAGATTCTCTCGGGATGAAGGAGTCGACTATGTTGAGGTTGTTGCTTCAGTTTACGAAGGTTTTCAGGTGCATGGGCGAGAATTGAGATACCAATGATCACATATTGTTCACAGTGTTAGCCCATGATACTAACTTGAGGGATGATGGAATTTGGCTTGTTGTTAGTCATCTAAAGTTATATTCCTTTCGATTCACAAGTGGTCGGTGTTCCTTGGAGATTTGAGATGTTGTGATGGCATTTTGTGTTGTTGGATACATTGATACTTCTACAACTTACAAGCAACACAATTAAACATTGTGGTAATCAAGGAAGTGAAGTCTAGTAAGGATATGAGATCTTCTAGTTCACGAGATTTTCCTTTCATGATTAACGAGAGAGAGGCAGTTGTTGTTCTGGAGGTTGATTTAGAGGTTACATATGAGTTAGATTCAGAGACGAATGTGGTGAGATTAAGAGTGGATATGCCCTTGCCTTCTACTCTAGCCTGCAAGAAGCCAAGATGGCTTACTCAAACATCATAGGATGCACATGAGCATGTAGGAGTGCCCAAGACTTCAATGAGGGAAAATATACCTCCTAGGAGATATGTTACTCATATTGCATTGGCTTCTTGCATTTGTTAAAGAGTCTTCCAATAGTCTTGAGGAGGTCAAGTGTGATACATTTATAGAGGAGTGTGATGGTCAAGTAGTTGTTCCTTTGCAAGAGCCAGTGGTTGACTATATTACTACAACAAGTACAAATTTGTAGATTGCACATTTGGATGAGTTACATAGGGAGCACACTTGTGTTGGCAAAAATACATTCCTCACAAAGAGGGAGAGATAGCTTCAAGCGTTACTCTAAAAGTGTTTACACCATGCTTGGGGGTGCTTCATGTGATGTGGAGTGCATGGTGTATAGATGACCCTTGATTGTTCCATGATGGACATGCACATGTGGAGGTGGCTTACTCTTGAATGTTAGACCTTGCTTGATGCTTATGTTGCATTCCCTGGAGTGTTGGAGTCCTTCGGATAGCTTGGTGACTTCTTCATGATAGCCACATGGAGGTTGAGTTGCCAACGTGGAGGATGTCTTGCTTTGGAGTAGTGTTGGCCATTCGAAAGAAAGGCGTTGAGACCTAGATAGCATGGGGCCTAGGCACACTTGGATCGCTTTCATGGAGGCTTGTACTTGACTTATGTTAGCTTGGATCGAGGAAGTGATCATGTAGGTGTGGTCGACCCAAAGGAGCACATAGATTTGGAGGAGCATTGGGGCCTTGGAGCCCTTGGAGGAGCAACATTGGACCTTGCTCAAGAAGCGCTATACCTTAGAGCTTGACATGTCTCCTCTTGGAATGAAGCATTTTGTACGTGTGAACCTTCTTGTTAGAAAAATGTTGCTTGTAAGGGCTTAGGCACACTTTATATGGTTGGCCTCCCTTACCTCTCATATAAATAGAGGAAGGTGAGAGTCCTTTCATCATTCATTCATTCATCATCTTGAGTTAGAGATGTGAAGAGTGGAGCGGGCCTCTCTCTCTCTAGTACTCTTCTACATCGTAATCTCTCTCTTTGTCTTGAGCACTAAGTTCTTGTAGAATCCAAAGGAAATACTAGGGTTAGGGTTTTCATCCTAAAGAGGAAAAGTAGACTAGGGTTTCGTAAAACCCCTAGGGAGAAGTAGATAACTTGCAATTGTGGGATACAAGTGTTGTAGGAAAGGAGGACTTGCCTAAGTTGATGCCTGCTTGTTGGAGATATTTCGTGGTGGGTAGGGTTTTGGAGAGCTTGAAAGATTGTACCGACTTTGTTGTAAAACTATTATATATATATATATATATATATATAT
>JASDQU010100108.1:311776-332344 GCA_032191745.1 Picea mariana
AACCGGACCGGACTAGTCGACCCCAAAAAATGCGAAACCTAGGTGGACTCTAAAAAAACCGGTCGACCAAAAACTACATAAAGTATTCAAATTTTGAAAGAAAAAACATATATATTCATGTGCATCAATATGAGTCCAAACCATTTATACACAAATATGCAAAGATTCTCATTTATATAGCAAGTAAGAGTGCATATAACCAAATTACCGCCGAGTGCAATACTGCAGTTTTTTGTTATAGTTTGATTGATTTTATAGTTAACTTCTAGATGGAAATCGCAGCTTAAGATCTTATCATGTTGCCTTTCTTATACAAATTTGGTGCTCCATTAACTATAAAGAGTGTCAGTATTAAGTTGGTTGCTTTGTGATATTTTGTCTTGTAGTCGATTTTTCTCTTAGTTGCTTATGCATCTAGTTGATGCAAGAATTATTATTATTCTGTGACAATGTATTTATTTTGTTGTGTGGGCCATGAGTTAAGCCATGAGTGCATTATACAAAAATCATTAGAAAGTCCTAGTTAATTGGGTGAACAATTGTGTTCCACTACTGCCTTGTAGGTGGACCTACATGTGTGTAATGAGGTCCCCATCTTTAATGGAGTGGAGGCATATTATTGTATGCTATTCATACCTCCATCTCTATTGATCACATGCACATATTAGGGTAAATAGAGTGCATGTCAGAATAAAAGCTTAATCAGTCACAATCACTTAGCCACTGCAAAATTGGTTTTAAAACCTGTTGCTCATTTTAAGACCATGTTTTGATCATTTCTTTTGCTTTTGAGGAGATTTTGGATGTTTCTAAATCGAAAACATAGCTTCTAGTTTCTAAAACTCAACATAATGTACAGAAATTGGTAAAATTTTGTTTTGTTTTCCCTAAAAAAATTTGAAATCCACCCCTTTAAGTGCACTATACAGGTTCTTTACGGAACCACCAAAAATAGTTCCAAGTCGCCAGTCTAACTGTTTTTGCTCACATGGTCGTTCCGGTCGGCCAGTTTTAACAGACCAAGCCGATTTAGTAACACAGATATATATATATATATATATATATATATATATGAAGCTTCCAATTGTTCAATACTTGTGTCATTGCAGATTTGATTATCAGCTGTCATTGTCTTCTTGATTAGGTAATTTTCAGATCTGGTTAATGCTTGGAAAAGTGAGCCCTAAGGGTTGAAACTTGTTGGCATATGTTTGGTATCTTTCTCTTGAGCAGCCTAGTGTGTTGGGTTGAAGTAAGATGAAACATTGTTCGACGGTTGCTATTGTAAATTTATATTTCAAATCAGCCTGAAGGTTGAAGTTCACAAGGACTAGATCCAAGAAACCTCCTCGTGAAGAGAAATTTTTGTTCTGCATTAAAAGTCAAAGGATGTGCAATTTTTTTTTAAAACCTCCCCCTGATCTCACAGTAAATGGGGATCTAAAATGAGGTGATCCTCCTACTTTGTCTCTTGCAGGTGCACTGTGGACCCGTGTAGACAAGCAAATACTAGATGTGCGCTTTTAGGATCCCCCTGGATTAGTCCAAAGTGGGCTCTCATCGACTCTAGGTCGAGACCAATCACCACCTCCCTCGCTCAGATAGGATTTGTCCACGGTGCCACCTGCAGGAGATAAAGTAGGTCAGACAATAAGGCCATCTCTCTATTACCGGAAAAGCTCAAAGTAGAAAACCATCTTAGGGTTGAAAACATCCGAACGTGCAATCTAGGTGACCTAGATTTACTGTTTATAAATGTCGTATTTGATTACTTTGTCTAGGTCTTGTTTAGACAGCATGAGGTGTCATGGTGCATGTAGACTCTAGAGAGTCCCTAAAATGGGGGAGACAATCAAGAGAGACTATCATAGACTGAATCAATCTAGAGGCCTCAAAAAACCAACACCAAACCCACCCAATTGGCCTTGCAAAGACAAGTAACTCAAAGAAGCAAAGAGCAACATAGGGGTGTTGACCCTCCTTGAAGTAAAATCCCAAGAATCTGAAGTCTATGAAGAAAAGAGACCAGCTTGAATACTTTGCGAGTGTAGATCTAAATGGTAACGAATTGGCACCACTATCGAGGAAGCCAAGTCCCTTGCCCAGAATTTGATCAGTATAATCCAAGATTGTTGATGAGATATCTCATCTAGTGACTCCATTGGAAGAAAGTTTGAAGATGAAATACCATACAAGGAGTTACTCAAGAAGATTGGTTCCACCGTTGGCCGAACCGAAAAGAGTTTACATAAGACGAGGGAACATATCAACCCAAGTATCACGGGTTTCAGGTAAAAAAAGTTTTGCAGTTCCTGAAGATATCAGGAACTTGTTTCTTGATAATACAGGGCAACAAGTTGCAACAAGGATCATGGGTTGATGGAAAACAAACTTATACAAAGCCTTGGACATCACAAATTTTCAAGGAGGTCCTCATGCTTTATTAGGTAAGTATCACAAGTGGCTTCCTAAATTTCAAGGTAATATTGTTATTTCAGCTAAAAACCATGTGTAGGTGTGAAAAGAGACTGATGACAAGTGCCAAAACTGCCCAACTGTCCTCTACAAAAATCTGTCCTCTAACAACCACTGAACGAGTCAATGGCTGTCCACAAAATTCTGCCAAGATGTATATGACAGCCAACAATGTGTTGTCCAAACTGCTCAAAAATTCGGTCACCTCTGCTCTGATACCATGAAGATTTTAGGTCCTATCAAGCTTGCCTATTGGGTCTGTCTTTGACCACAGTTAGGCTCTAAGTTTCAACAGTTATGTAAAGTATATGCTATTGTTTTAGGACAGCCAACAGTCCAAGAACTTCTTGTTGATTTGCTATGGTTGTATTTGCAATTTTAGGTGCTCTAGCATGTAGTTTTAGTAACCAGAAGTTAGCACATGCATACTAAAATAAATACAACACACCTAAAGATCTTTACAGTTGAAAATAAGCAGATCTAAGAGACTAACACATGCATTTTTGTACACAGGTATTTTTGGTCAACATGACCCTGGATAAAACCCCCCCGGGGAAAACCAGTTTGGAATATATGTCTATATATGAGGAAAGCAGAAGGTGGAATACAGCAAGTACAAAATATAAAGGAACCTGATACAATAGCGGCCAAATCTGGGCTGAAACACAAGTCCAAAACCTCCAGGTGCGCCCCACATACAAGCTAGCAAAACCACTGAAACTACTCCAGAAGCAAACTATGAGCTCAGATCTGAAAACCCCTCCACAAGAATGAAGCTCTGTTGGATGGCCTCCCTCTGCAACTGATCTCATTGCAATCTGATGGCTAGAAATCCTCCTCACAACTAATGCGCCCTCTCTGGCAAGTGCGCTCTCCACAGAAGTGAAACCTCTCCACTAAATAAACCAAGCTAGATGTTGAATGCCTCCCTCCATGAAAGGGCCCAAGCTCAAGCAACCTCATGCAACAAACCTCATCTCCATCCTCCAAGTCTTCCTCTCACAATGAGCAAATGAAGAATGAATGCCTCCTTCACCCTTTGCACCCCTCTTGAACCTCCAAAAGGAAACCTAAGATATCAATGGTGGAGATCATCTCATCTCCCATCTAATCAACGGTTGGGATCTCCCCAAAAGTATCTAAGTCAATAACCCACTTTGGGTTAAGTTTCCTAAGTTCACTTTATGTCTCTAATTCACCCACTTTGCGAATTAATAGTCATTTTAGGCATAAATGACTAAATTTCACTTTTGACTTAAAACTCGTAAGTCAAAGTGAAATTAAACAAAAGTACAAGGTAGAAAGTGTATAGTCCATCCCACATGTGCTATGGACTGAAAAAACATGGGGAACACCTCCCAAGGTACAAAACCCAACAGTAAGATCCTTTGAAGACATACTTACTAAGAAAACTTAAGCATAAAGATGTGATGAAATTATTCGTTTTACCTTTGGAAGAAGACACTAGCGTTTAGTTCAAGAATATTGATGATGCTAGTGTTGAAAATTGAGATGGATTTAAAGAACTATTTTTAGAACAATGGGAAATAAAAACGATGCTAGAATGTTGTTAACAAAGCTTCATGACGTTAAAGAGGAAAATGAAACAATTAAAGACTTGAATATGAAGATCCAAAAGCTTGTTAAAAAAATTCCAAAGGATATTAGAACCCAAGGTAATGCTATTCTATTGTACTATGTAAATGCAATTGAAGGAAACTTTGGTTTCTTGTTAAGAGATAAGGCTCCAAAAGATTTGAAAGAAGCTCAAGAAACGACAAGAAAAATTGAAGATAATGTGACTTCTTCTGGCAAGATAGATTTGTGACTTCTAAAGATGAAGCAAAGCCAAGGGCTATAAACTCTAGTGATCTAACAATAGATATGATGACAAAGCTTGTTGAAGGGATGGAGAAAATAACTACAATTATGCAAACTATGGGTAACCAAATGGTAAGATGCGAAAGACCACAACAAAATCAATTGCATCCAAGGCCTAATTTTCAGCCAAGAAAGAATTTTGAGTTTGACGAGAATAGAAAAACTAAAGATCATGTTACCTCCAAAATTGTACTTGATGATAAAATCCCTAATCCACGAGGCACAACCCAAGAAGGAATTACTAGAACGAGCACCACTATCACCTAAGTAATCTATCCTCTTTACTTTAGGCTAGCTCTCCTCCGGCTCAAGGGGGTATCCCTAGTAGGATCACTAAAGCTAAGGAATGAGGCACAAAGTGATGTAAAAGTAGCTTTAGTAAAACAATTCTTTTGCTGGAATTTAATGCAAAAATTATACATGCAAGGGGCCCAAAAGGATCAACCTTCAACTAACAACATCAACTATAGCCTAACAATTGAATCAATAACCTTGCTAGGGTTCCTAGAGGATAGAAAAAGCAAACAATCAATAAACAACTACTAAACTAACAAAGGATATAGGAGAGGAGTTACCCCAAAATGATTTGCTAGCCTTATGTAGGAGAAACAACACGAACTCCAAGCCTTTTAAGCACCAAAATAGTTATGCATCCCACAAAGAAACAACCCTTATATATCACATATGCTCCAAGAAAGATATGTCAATTAAACTCCAAGGAGGAGAAGCTCCAAAAATCCAACCATAAATGCAAATGAGGAAGGGATACTCTTTATATAGAGTCTAGCTCAACTTTCTTTACAATAAAATAATAATATCTCATGTGAAAACCCTAGATCTAGCCTAGGGAGCAGTAAAGAATTATTTTCTCCAACTAATTATTCAACAATACATAAAATAATGAAGTGGTCAAGGCCACATGTACAAGTCTCCAACGAACATATGCCCAAGAGAGTGGAACGTCCTCATCAAAGAAGGAATGAGATGAGTTAAAGGTGCAATGTCTAGCCTCCAAAGGCCTCCAAGTGGATATATCAACAACCAACTCCTCAAAGTAGGAAATGAAAACCTCCTAGATCTCATCCAAGGTGGATGCGTAGCTCTCCAAGGTGAAACATCCCAACAAGCAATGAATAGAAGCTCCCAAGAGTGGATGGCCTCCAATAGATGCATAAAATATGGGTCATGGGCCTCAAGAGCTAGGGTGCTCTTCAATGCGGGCATATATCAATAACAATCTCCCTAAATAACCAAAACAGTGAAGCAAAAGAGGTGGGGCATTCCTCAAATAAGTGGTCAAAATTGTGGTGAAAATTCTCTCGTGGAAGATTTTACAAACCCCATAATTACATATTTTTTGACGGTATTTCTATTATGACCATATTTTTGATATCCCGCAACCATTCTGCATATAAAGGCATTGATCTTGCAGAAATCTAGGCACTCTGTCAAAAGATAATTGCTCCTGAAGCTAGGCCACCCTCAAAATATGCTATGCAACCCTAGATCTAGGGTTTGGAACCCCTTGGACCTTCTCCAATGTAGGACATCTTCAACTATGAGTGCAAGCAAGCTTCTTCAAGATCGATGTCTCTTCAAAAATAGGGCATGAAACCATGAACAACCTCCTCAAGAGACTTGTGGCATCTCCCATGTTGACATACCATCAACAAGCATGATAAAATGTGCAAAGTAACCTCCAAAGTGGGCGTCATCCTCAAATCAAGCAAGTCGATCCATGGTACAAGACCTCAATATGTGGAATGTCAATAACCATAAACCATCTCCATGAAAAGAAGGGACATACCTCTTTAATCCAACAATATACCTCAACATTTGTGCACAATAATCCCCAAAATGGCACGTGTGGACCAATAAAGCAGTAGTGAATCCAAGTAAGAGTAAGTCAAAATTTGCCATGAACCCATATGCCAAGTCATAAAGAGCCCCACTAGCTCATCAAGGAGAAGGACATTCTCATCAAAACATGCATCAAGTGAAGATAAGTGTGCACGTGCCTCCAAATATGGGCCTAGGAAGGGGAGTGCTCAAGGTGGTGTCATGCTCCATGCTACAATTAATCCATCCACATGTGAATATCATCCATAACAGCTAGGGCATTGGAGAAAAGGAGCCCTAACAATGCCCATGTCCATCCATACATGTATAAACGTGAGTATATGCCAAGTGCTCTAAGCTATAATGAAGTCAACCGAATGGAGATGCCAATACCATGTCTACTTAGCCCCAAAATGCTAGGGCGTTCCACCAAGGGATCTATACATCCTCATATCCACTCATCTAGCAAGGAGTGGAGACTAGAACATCACATAATCAAGTGTAATGCTATCTCTCTATGATAATCAAGTATACCAAGCAAAACACCATCAAAACCTCTAGCACATCATCATCCATGTCATCGACAATCCATGGAACCAAGTGAATATCCTACCCATCCAAAGCTCTTTGTAATAAAAATCAAAAGGGTAGTGAAAAAAATCACTAGCATAGGCTTCGTGCACAAGCTGCCTATACCCCTGGAACCCACAAATGTGGTAGAAGATGAAAAACCACGTTGGTGCAGACCTTGCAATGTTCCTTGGTCATCCCCACTAAAAGCACTCCCAATGAAGGTAATCCTAATCATACTAATGATTATTTATATGGATAACGATGATTTTATTTATGCCATGGATGATAAAAGTCTTCACCATGCCTGGGGAATATATGACTGAGAACAAAAAATAGTAATCTACAAACTAACAAAATACAAAGCATGTTTAGTGAAAGACCATCTCCCCAACAAATCATTGCCATTACTGAGACTCTGAAGACATATGCTTGCAGAAATATAAAAAAAAGAACAAAGAACCACCTAGCCCATGTTGCAGAAAATTGACGAAATAAATGGTAAAAAGAGAAGATTTTAAAATACTAAAGATTATAATGAAGGAGGTTCATTTCCAGCATCAAGATCTGTTCCAAAGCAGACAGATCAGCAGGTAGAACAGCCCCAACAGCCATATGATGGTATGCAGATTGATTCATTTATAAATACTGGGATTGTTAATGAGTTGAAGATCAAGGTTCCTCTTATGGAACTCATGAAAATTCGAACATATAAAGAAAAGGTTTAATTTTTTTGGGGTTTGGATGGAAATGAAGATAAACCAGTGATATGTGAAGGCAAGAAGCAAGAAGGCAGAAATACAGCTCACTCTCCTTTCTATTAGGGCTTCAGATAACATGGCCATACAAGAATGTATATGCTATAGATTCCAAGGAGATAAAGGTCCATGGATTGATCAAAGTCTCCAAGTCAAATTGGCAGCTTATCCTGATATTTTGTATTTTGATGGATGTGGTTGTAATCAATGTTCCAGATACATGGGGTATGTTACTTTATAGAAAATGGGCATCTAGTCTGGGTGGTAGCATACAGTTAGATTTATCATATGCCACGATCCCTATAGTGGATAACACATGTCAAACTCTACAGGGAGCGTATGATGAAGTTTCATGTTAAAAAACCAAAGGAACCCATGAATGAATATGTATTTTATGAAGATGATATGTGGAACAATGCAATACTAACCCAATCTACAAATTTACCTATGAACGACATTTCAAATGATGATCAGGATGGTACATGGGAAATGCACTTCAATGGAGCCCGATCAAGAACAGGCACTGGAGCAGGGACTATATTCACTTCACCCAGAGGTGAACTTATACTATACAATGTAGTTGAATATGAAGCTTTGTTATCGGGATTAGAGATCGTGACAGAAGTGAAAGTTAATATTTTAGTAGTTCGTTATTCTGACCTAATAGTGCAATAAGTGAGAAACCAGTTTACTGCCAAAAATGATAGAATGAAAATATATAGAAATGAAATATGGGATGCTATCTGAGTTGTTTGATGCTTTCTGTATTAGGGCAGTGCCTATAAAGTTAAATGAACATGCAGGTGTATTCACTGTAGGCACAGCAACCCTCCAACATTGTCATGAAATGCTAAAATATAACTGTAAAATGAGATGATGCACAGGTTGTTAGATTTTTGGCTGACTTGCATGAGTTTTCCTCTGGTCACATAAATTGGCAAGAAGAATCAGAGCCCCCGATAATGCAGTTAAAGGAGAATAAAGTTCCAAAAGGGCTCATCCCCTTGGAAAGGTTATTCGATCGAGACGATAATGCCAAGAATTATCAAGAAGGGAGTAAACTGGAAGATAGCATCGAGATCAACACTGGGACAGAATTGCATCCTAAAATCATCTATATTGGAAAGCAGTGGAGCACTGAAAAGAGAAAAGGGTAAAATTGATCCAGACAAAATTGAAGGAATCCAATAGGTGCCATTGCCTATTAATAAAAAGGTAATACAGTCTTTCTTTGGCAAAATTAATTTCATCAGGAGATTTATACCTAATTTTTGAAATTGTGAATCCAATTTCGGTTATGTTAAAGAATAATCAGGATGTCAAGTGGAACGCAGAAAGAAAGTAGAGAAGACTTCCAGAAAATTAGGGAGGCTATACCATCAACACCGGTCTTGGTAAGCCCAAATTATTCGAAACAAATTCAGATTTTGTCTTTTGCCTCAAAAGATACCATTGCCCTGTATGGAAAGATCTAGAAGATACTCATAAATGGCCCCTCTACATTAATAAATCATTGTTTAAGTCTTAAGAGAGCACCTCACTTAGAAAGGTCTAGAGCAGTACATATATCAAGGAAAAAGTATTATTTGATGAAGCGCTCAGTGTTAGGAGATGATAAGTGGCACCTTTGAACCCTTCAAAGCATGAAATAATGCCTTAGGGGTAGGAGCACCATTCTTTCAGGGCTGATTTGCATCCAAAGTCATCATCATTTTACTTTAGGATTTTTCCTTCTTGGCTGGGCATCATATTGTACTGTTATAGTGGGTTAATGCTAGCTGTTGAAGGGCTGAAAGAGAGGTCTGTTGACCTTTTTCCTAGCTGTTTATGATATCAGATTACAGAACTATGTATTCAGGGCTGGCTATTCAATAGAGGGCTGGTCTAATGATCGTGTCCAAGACATGTATCTTGGACAAAATTCCTTATAAGTGACCTTGAAAATCGAACCCCGGAAGTGAAAGTGATAGGATGAGAGAGCCCGTTGTGATGCATTGAAGATCATAACTTTAGTCTTACTATATGTTACATGGTTCAAATTCGAGTACAGGTTTGTCAATGATTAGGTTTGATTCCAATTCAAATTTTCCAATAAGGTTCAAATGAGGTTCACCATTAAGTTCGGCTGTATACATTTTTCATTATATATATATATATATATATATATATATATATATATATATATATATATATATATATATATATATATATATAAACTTTAAAATGGAATATGGAATATGGCATAAAATAATAAGAAATCAACATCAATAAACATATATGAATAAAAATCATGATCTGAAGAACATGTATACATAACAGTTATACAACAAACTAAAGGCATGTTGGCCCTGTTACTAGAATCCTCACAAAGAAATGTCAGGGAACAGATATAAGAGTGAACCTGAATGAATATTTTGAGGTTTTCCGAATTTCGAACCTCAAGGTTCAGGGTCGAGGAACCATGTGACATTGGTATTACTTAGGTTAACTGTCAACCGCCGAAGATCGCAAAACTAGGGAAAGAGCATCCAACCGTCTCTTCAATCCCTTGAGAGAGGAGGTCGGGCGACAAAAATAAGTAATAGATCAAAACATGGTGGAGAAGACACCCATCCCAGTCCTGAATATGCTCCTTGAGAAAGGACTCTAGCTCATCAATGTAAATACCAAATAAAGTCAGCTAAAGAGGGCACCCATTCTTGACATTGATAGTGCTCCTGATGAAATCTGAGATGTCATGCATTGTGCAAAGACTACCAAGAACCAAAATGTAGTCTCACGATGGCAATCAAAAGTGTCTCAAAAATGTGCCCAGGTTACACAGTCTCTAAAATAAGACCTCCCTCCAAACAGAGTCAAACACCTTTCAGAAGTCCACAAAACAACAAAAGACTTTGGAAGAGCAACGAAGTGCCTCCTCAATAATGCCACAGGATGTGAAGACATGATCAATGGTCTAATATCCTGCTGGAAACCTACCTACACTCAGGCCCTAAGAAGTCTCCGCTCAAGTTCATCAAGAAGACACAAGTGACCCATTATGGTATAGAGCTTGGAAAAGGTGTACCAAGTAATGATGGTCCTATAATTGTTCTAATCAAAGCAACAACAAAAGACTTTGGAAGAGCAACGAAGTGCCTCCTCAATAATGCCACAGGATGTGAAGAAATGATCAATAGTCTAATATCCTGCTGGAAACCTACCTACACTAAGGCCCTAAGAAGTCTCCGCTCAAGTTCGTCAAGAAGACACAAGTGACCCATTGTGGTATAGAGCTTGGAAAAGGTGTACCAAGTAATGATGGTCCTATAATTGTTCTAATCAAAGCAACAACACAACTTGAAAATTGTGTGAACAATATCGTGGGACTTGTTATCACAAGATCTAGCACCTTTGTGCAAAGCCTTCACAAGTGTAACATGGAAGTGTTACCACTATCACCTTAGCAATCACTTCCCTAGTAACCTCAAGGAATCGTATAGCAAGATGGATCTGTTATCTACCAAGTTGCACTAAGATGGAATTGCAGTTGAGTCACCAAAGATTGAACATTCATATGTTCAAAATCAAAGTTCAGAAGTCCAGCCGGTCAATATGACTACTTTTTCGCATTTCCATCCCCCCATGGGGCTTTGTAATAAAATGTATCTAGCATGATAAACTTGTAAAAGACTTAGCCTCCTAAGACTAAATCATAAGTGCACAAATCTAGAGTGTTTTTTTTTACTTATTAATTATTTCTCGCTTGAATTAATTTTCTAAGCGAGTTATAAATTTTGAGTTTTTTCACTCAATCCCTCCAAAGTTGGAGTGTGTACTAATGGTAAGGCCTTAGCTTGGAAAATCTAAGTCTAGTATCTAATGTTTATATTACCATGCTAGTCATTAATATCAAGTCAAATGGAAATTGCATTAAGTCCACCCTAGGATTTTTTAATGTTTTTAGTTAATAAAAAATTTCCCACAAAACGAAATATTTTAATTGTAATTTAGTCATAAGTTAAAAAAGTGGTACTAGGAGGCATCATATGCCTTGGGGGTATTCGTTTTTGGACTCAAAATACCCACTTTACCTACGTACCCACTTTCTGAGTAAAATTTGTGATTTTTAATCACTTAAAATTAACTTTGCTTACAAAAGTCAAATAAAAGACCAAATAAAGACAAAAAATCAGCAAAGCTATTTTTTGGTAAACATCTATGGGACATGTTTTGAGACAACTCAACCTCCATTTGAGGTAACTGAGCCTTGTTGGCACATGTGTGTGAGTTATGGGCAAGATGGGCATGTGTTATCATGAGTTTGGACAAGTCATCAAGAAGAGGTGCACCCTCTTGAGAGGTGGCGCCCTCCCCCTCTGTCTATTATTCACACTTGTCATCAATATGAGTTATGAGATAGGTGGCAGCCCATTAGCTACCATTTGTCTCACTCATCCTCACACTTGGTGCACCCTCCCTCTACACTTGGTGTGCCCTCCTCCATTGGGAACTCCACCCTTTGTTCTATATATTCGAGTTCTCTCCCATTGCAAAAGCTAGTTGGAGCTTGGGGAATTGATGCTTGTGGTTGTATCTTGTAATCTATCATTCTCTTTGGAATAAAAAGGCTTTAGAGGCTACTACATGGTGTAAAGCATTGTTGTGTGGATCTTCTATGTTGAATTTTGTATTAGGTGTACTCTTTCTTGGTGAATTTTTGCATTTAAATTGTTAAGATTTGGCCTTGGAGGGGGGCTATCTCCCACTAGGATGGGAATTTAAAAGCGTGTTTGCTTGATAATCCTATTGTTCATGTTTGTTAGATGGTTTTGAATAGCATGAGGTATTTAGCTTAATATTCATGCTTTCATGCTCCTATATTATGTGGCACCAAGATATTTAACTACCATTTGCAAGAAGTCTTTAAGTTTTCCAGGATATCTCACTTGAAGAACAGGTTGAGCGAGTAAGCATCCTCCTTTCTTCAAGATTGTGGTGAACAACATAGTCCTTCAGTTTTCCACCAAAGAGGAAACTCCATTGCCCAAAGCAATCCAAGGGATCAAACACTTTCTATCTCTTTCTCTCACAAATTTATAATATTATTTTGGTTACTTTCTAATACATCTTAGATCTATCTTCTTGCAAGTTTAATTCATAAGTATATCTAATTTGTAGCAGCATATGTTTAGATCTTAGCTTAGCATTTAAAAATTTCATTCATAAAAGCAAGATTTAGCATAGGAAAGTCTCTTTTTGCAAGTTATTTTTTTTAGCAAAATCTAAAGGTTTGAAGGAGATCTATTATATTGAGCTTCATTTTTCTATTTGGAAAGTACAAGTGCTTTAAGTTTGCTGATTCAAAACAGCAAACAAAGACCCTAAGGAAACAAGTTTTTCGCTTGCTTTCCTTAGTTCATTTTGCTAGTTTTTCATAGTTTTAACTTGAGTATTTTCTAGGTTTTTTCTAATAACGTTCAAATACACTTTTAAAGTGTTTTTGGGCATCTTTTATCTTTGTTTGTTTGTTGTTTTGTGCAGGTTTGTGAACAAACAAGAGGAAACTCTGCCCAATTTTGGCGGAATTCGAGCTTTCAGGACCCCCCGAAGCACCTCATACTTCAATAAACCATTTGAAAACTTGTAAGCTTGGTGGTCTTGTCCTGTATAAGGGACCACAAGCCTCCCAAAAAAGAAAATATTGTAACCAAAGTAATAAAATCTGTGGGCTACCCAGTGCCCAGTTTTCATTCCCCCCAGGGGATTGATGTCTTGTGGCGTGATTGTTCCTTTTTCTTCAAATCTTTCATATTTTCAACTCTCACCTAAAGGAATGATAAAATAAATCATAAAATTATCACAAGCACCGCAAAACTTAGTTTAGATTTCAATTTCATAGTTAGTTTTGATTAGATTTCAATTTCTAGATTAATTTAGCTAGATATATTTGCTAGTTTAGTTTATTTTCAGTATTACTTTATGCATTTCAATTTGGCAAAATAAACATTTCCCCTTAGCTCCCCGGTGTATGCTCTGAACCCTTGTGAGCCTAGCTCAACCTAGGGAACTCATCAAAACCAGGGTTGGTCAATGTGGATTAGCTTTAATTAGGGAAATCTTTAAGTAGTTATTGCTTGTTTGGAAACACAAGAGGATTTGTGTAAGAAGTCTAGAGGGAACTTTGAGATCTAGGTTCTCCTCGACCTCCCATATTCTCTTGCGCTTGTGCGCGAAGTCAGAGGGATACTCTCCCTATTGGAAATCCGGCAAGCTCAGCCTCCAATCTAAGGGATAGCCTCTTAGAGGCCACTTCTAGATTAGATTTACTTTTCTGCAACACTTAGCACACAATGCACATAAGGTGGCTTGCAATCACAAGAATCACTTTCACAATAAACCTAATCAAGTCCAATTAAAACTTTACAAGGACAATTAAAACAACAATCTTCATTTGGTGGCATTACATATATCTTACAATTTGGCACTGGTCTCATTTACTTTAATTTTATAGCCATTTACTTCAAGCTTTTACAAAGTCAGGCATTTCAATTTATCTTGAAGTATTTTATTTGCTTATTGTCATTTACTTGCAAGTATCATATTGTTTCTCATTTCATACAAGTATCTCTTATATGTTGAATATCTTTTTCATAAGCAATCATAGTCAATGAATGATAATGTTGCTAATGTAGATTTACTTATTGTTATATTGTTCTTGTTGCAATAAACTCCTAGATTCTAATTGTGCTTAGATTAAGTTTTGAGCCTTAGATTATTTTTATTAGGGACTACCCCCTGGCTTTGCTAGGAGTTGACCTAGACGAAGGAGACGAGGGTCAAGTGACAGCACCTTGACTCGAGACTTGCCCCCAAGGACACACCCAGTGGATTGAAGATTTCTTCCACATTACCCGAGGTGTGTATAAAGGCATCAATAGGATCAATTCTACGACCCCCTATATTAGTTACTCCAACACACCACCACTAGATCAAGGTTTTCGAGGAAAAAATGAAGTGGTTTAATCAAACAATTTCTAGAATTGTGTGTATGAAGTATCTAAAACAGTTAATGATATTTAGCAAGTTAAAATCGGTCAAGAAGGTACCACAAACACTACAAATAAAGAAGAAGCTATGGTTTTTGCAATACTTGTGTAAGACACGATGATCTTCAACAATATATAAAGTTAAAACAAAAGCAATAAATCAACCCTTTAAACAAGTGAATATGCAATAAAACTAGGGCTAAAAATGCAAATTAAACTAGGGTTTTGCAAACAATTACTTGCTGAAATATAAATGCCACATAACAGACCTAATTAAAGCAAGATGTCAAACCCTAGTGTAGTATAGCTAGGGCGATAATATGGGGTACCTAGGGAGGTACCCAACAGGAGTAATAATAGATATATGACCACGTACATGTAATAGTGCCAACACAATAAAGGTGAGAAGTCTTTCTAGAAGGTTCCACCTACTAGAATATTCCTTCTCTAGAATGTTCCTAGGAGAGAGAGAGAGAATGCTATATAAAGAAGTGTAAGCAATGTATTGACGAATAGTGAAGTATATTGTTATTGTAACAAGCATGGATTGCTTGAGAATTGCATTCCTTCCATAAGGAATAATATATGGTGTTACCCTACCTTCTTGTGTTTTATATTTGGTGAAAGGTTTGGTTTATTCTTGTTGAGATTAAGAGTTTATCTTATGATATATTTTCAGATTTACTCAGGCACATAACAATTGGTATCGGAGCTCTTTCTTCGGCCAAAGAAGGAAGAAATTTTTGGGTTCACTTCAAACTCAAAAAATATGAAGGCGGCGCACTTCAGACTCAATTATAAAAAAAAAAATAGCATAATTTCAATAAACAAATTGGATATTTGAATTCCTCTCTGAAAAATACCTAATTTCAAAAAAAAAAATCAGTTGAAACGACGTCTAGGAAGTAAAGTTATCAACACTTTAAAATCAACAAATTTTCAGGGTTTTTTCTGGAAAAAGCCATGTGATTTGTACCGTAAGTTATTTTATAAACTCTAGTTCTATTTTTGGGTTTTCAAAGAAAAATGCATTTTACTGGAAAAGTGGATGGACCTAGTATTGAAGAATTCATTGAATATGAAGAGTCATTCTGGAAAAAGAATTGGAAACTTATGTAACCACTTAGTTGCAAAGATGATGATAAGATATGGTGGCAATCATTGGACTCTGCCAAGATGATGGCACTTTCTAATGAAGCATTTGAAAAAGTACTTTTAGATAGGTGGTCTCATGTTGGAAAATGGGATATAGAGAGCACCAAGGGTTTCTTTTCATGTGGAAACTCTCTATTACAGGTTCATGGATGCATTCAACAAGAAAAGGTTGTTGATTCTATTAACCCTAGTTGCTAGCAAAATTTTATCAAAGTTCGGTTGGTTAATAGATTGCAAGTTCCTCCAAAGAATATTCAAAGCACACAAGGTTAAAGGTGAAAATGTTCAATTTTTTAAAGATTTGAAGCTCAGTATGGATAAATATGTGTTTCATTCAAATTTGCATGCTATAGATATGGATGGTGTGGATATTGTTTTAGAATATCCTTGGATAGACTCAGTGGGTACAATTAATATTAATGTGCAAAAGAAGTTTATGAAGTTGTACATTAATATTAGTGTGCAAAAGATCTACAACACTCGTTCTAGATTCCCCTTGTACCTTAAGGAATCTTTATACCTTGTTCCTCATGGAGGGGATTTAGATTATCTCTGTGAGAGGTATAGGTATGTTGACCTTGATACAGTCCCTGAGAGTTAGAATGACTGTTGTGTTATTGTCTGGAATGAAGACCATGTCATTGAGGTCTAGAATATCTCATATGGCGACTGGTCGGTCTGTTAATGTGAGGTCTAGTATAGTAATGTCGTTGGGGTCTCACAAAGGTAAAAATAGTGCTCCATGTTCACACTGATCTAGGATCATCTCAATCCATCTATCGCTTGGTGCCCCTAGTTGGGAACACCATAGAAAAGGAAGTGATATGTTGGGTCGGAACTAATCCAAGATGTGGGTGTGGCTAGAGGAGAGAAGAGCAAAAATAGAAAGCCTCATGCATGTATAAGGCTAGGCATTTCTGGTCGGGGAACCTAAATAAGATAGCAGGCATCTTTATCTCTCTAAAAAGACAGTGGAACCATCCTCGAATCTCGTAGTAAACCGAGCAACAGAAGATGAAGTGTTCCTCAGTCTCAATCTCTCGTAGATGGCATAGTTGGCAGATTCTATTTGATCAAATAATCTGATGGTCAACCTCAATCCACAATCTATGAGAGCCAACTCTAAACTGGCCCAGGGGGATATGAAGGGCATGCATCCAATGGAGAAATGTGTAATGGGGTTGAACAATGAGTCCATTTCTCATAATCATGAAGTGCTCAAGATAGAAGGCCATCTTTGGACGTAGCCCACCCTGATAGTTTATCCAAGTGACCTGTACAAAGTTCAAACTGCATGTAGATGTCACCTCGGAAGATTGTATTCCACTCCTATCTAGTAGGTAAGAGGTGTGAAGATTTTTTGAGGTACTATATGCTGCCCAACGGGCCTATCATTTGACCTCTTGTTGGGCACTATGTTTGGGTACTTTCAAACTGTTTTCTCGTTGTTTTAGGACAGCCTTCTTTCTGTTCAAAACAACCCACTAAATCCGAACTTTTGCCTCTCAAAATCTTCCCACAAACATTTGTTTGATGTTATTTAATGCCTCTTGTTATAAGGATTAATTATGGATGGTTATGTTGTCCAAGTTAGCCTTCAATAACATGCATTAAACATCAAACACATCTCTAGGATCTTTAACAACCTACAACTGAAAATACTAAGCAAACATGACAAATGAACACATGTAGTTTTTTGTCAACATGACCCTGGAAAAACCCCCATGGGGAAAACCAGTAAGAGAGATAGATAGATATATGGAGATCTGAAAGCAAATGCTACAAGTAAATACACAAGGAACCTGATACAATCCAAGCTTATCCTCAAGCTTGTAATGGAGTTCCTCAAACTTGTGCCTGCTATCCTTAGAACAAGGCACCCATTGCCTTGGTGTGCCCCCTTCACTTTGCTAAGCCTTTGCCTTTGCCCACTTGTAGAATGTGCCTCCCTTGAAGATGCATTGTAATCTTTGATGAAGCCCTTGAGAAAGTGTGCCCCTTCACTTTGGTGCGCCCTCCTCTTGCTCAAGCCTCAACACTTGCGCCCCCTCTCTTTGGGTGTGCCCTCCTCTCACACAAAACACCTATTTCAACCAAGATTGTCTCCTTACAATATTGGTGCGCCCTCTACAAGCCTTTCCTTGAACCTTGCGCCCATTGCTTGACTCCTTGCACACTCTATCACACAAGTGCACCCTCCTCTCAAGCAACTCTCCAAGATAGCTTGCACCCTTAGCTTCCCACTAATGCATCAACAAGCTCTTGCGCCCCTCTCCTCCATGATAACTCTCATGAAGCTTAGTACACCCTCCTCATCTCAAGGAACCCATGCTCAAACTTTCCTCTCCATACCATAAACCCTTCTCTTCTCAAGAAGATGTACCCTCCATGAAAACTCCTCAAGAAGCTTGTGCCCTTTGCTCTAGTGTGCCTCCCTTTGCTCCTTAAACCCTCACTTCCTCTCCTCCTCTTTAATCAACTCTCTCAAGTGAATAATAAATCTCTTCCTTACCCTTTTGCCTCCTTTAGCCTTCCTTAGGCCAAACCTAAAAGATCAATGGCTTAGATTATATCTAGCCAAGTCTAATCAAAGGGTGAGATCACTTCTCATAAATCTCACTGAAAAACCCACTTTACTTAAGTTTCCATAGTTTGCTTTATATCTATTGATTCACCCACTCGTGAATTAATTGTCACTTTATGACTCAAGTGAATAAAGCCAATGTGAAATTAGAACATAAAGTAAAGGGACAAGGGTAATAGTCTCCCCCTTTGTGTTTAGAGATTCACAAACGCAAGGGGACCACTTTCCAAGGTACCCAAATCTCAACACTCCCTCTTACCAAGGAAAGTGTCACTCACCCCTCCAATCTTGTCCTTGAAGTGGACATCCTTGCCTACTACCAAAGACTCAGAGAGCATGGTTGTAACCTGATCATAAAAAGCGGCCTCTAACTATGATTTGCTCGACCTCCATGATCGCTAGATGGAAGTCCATCTCCACCTATCCAAGATCTCCTTGAATCAAAGTCTTTCTCGTTCCAAGCCTTGATCTTGGCATCTCACCAAAGATCTCTACCTTGGCATCTCACCAAAGGTCTCTACCTTGGCATCTCACCAAGGATCTCTACCTTGGCATCTCACCAAAAGTCCCTTGCTCTTAGCATCTCACCAAGAGTCTCTCGATCTTGCAATCTGACCAAAGATCCTCACCTTGGTCTCTCACCAAGCAACTTCCTCCTAAAGTGGAATCTGACACTGATTTGCTTGTCTCCATAGCCAAGTGGGACCCAAACCTCTTCGATGCCCTGCTCTATTTGACCAACCTCTGAGGCTCTCCAACGGATCTTTGCAAAGTAGTCTGTGGCCCTGAAGCATCTGCACCAACTGTCTGTATACTCGACAACTCTGAAACTGAAGTTGTCTTGGGTGGACCAGTCACCCCTGAATACAATGTACTCGTTAATTGAGTATGAGTCCCCTGAGCTGCAACATTTTGAATCTGCGAGACCTCCTCAACTCTGTCTACGCACGAACTGTTGGATGGTGTCTCAATTGTCAAACAACAACCCATGAAAGCACACTCCCTTTCAAACTGAGCAGTGAACTCCTCCTCCTCTGTTGTCACTGCAGTACCACCCTGCTTCTTCTTGGGACACTGTCCAACGTAGTGCCCCATCTCACCACAAGCAAAGCATTTCACTTTGCTCATGTCCTTCTTCTGCCCTCCTCCTCTCGGTTGTTGTTGCTTAGCCCCTCCTTTGCGACCATGTCCATTCTTCTCCTTACCTTTCGCCACAAAGGCAAGATCACCCTCGTCACCATGCCTCTCCTTACCTTTCACCATGCCTTAGCTCCTTCTGCATGAAGTCATCCCAGAGCCTCTCCCAATTGGGCATAGTCTCTCTGGCCACAATGCCTCGCACAAAATCCTCCCAAGGTTTGGTGAAGCCATTTAAGGTTGTCCTCACCAACACCGTGGGATCCACTATCTCTCCTACAGTCACCAACTCATCACGAATCCGAGTGAATCTCAAGAGGTATGAAGTAACCGACTCAACCTTGATCATTTTGATGCTCCTCGGCTTCTCTTGAAGCACTATCAATCGATTATGGTTAGAGCTCTGGTAAGTTTGCATAATGAGTCCCACATATCATAAGCAAACACCTTACCAAACACATGAGGCATGATATGGTCTTTAACCGCATCAAGGATAGTTCTCTTTTCCTTGATATTCCCCTTCTTGAACTTTACCACCAACAAAGGAGCAATAACAGGGGGAAGAACCATTGGGGTAGATACAGTGTCCCGTAACTCTAGTTCCTCCAATATCAAAACAATTATGGCCTTCCAAGGAGACCAGTTGCCAGCACCTGCTAGTTTATCCTTCACCCTCAATCCGGCCACTTACATGGCTGCTCACTACTACGAAAACTGATATGATCTGAGCAAAAGAAAATTGCCTCTAACACACCAATCTCAAGCATGAAAAGAAGCTCCCAACCTGTGTAACAATCTGCCACCTGTTTGCTTCACAAATCAGCCCACTCTGTTGCCCTTAAGCTCTGATACCATGAAGATTTTTTGAGGTCCTATGGGCTACCCAACAGGCCTGTCATTTGACCTCTTGTTGGGCACTATGTTTGGGTACTTTCAAACTGTTTTTCTCGCTGTTATAGGACAGCCTTCTTGCTGTTCCAAACAGCCCACTAAATCTGAACTTTGTTGAGTTTTGGATACCTTGGAAAGTGGTCCCCATGTGTTTAGGAGTCTCTAAACACAAAGGGGGAGACTTTTACCCTCATACTTTACTTTATGATTCTAATTTCACTTTGACTTAGGAGTTTTAAGTCAAAAGTGA
>JASDQU010100108.1:332444-349137 GCA_032191745.1 Picea mariana
TTCGTTTGGGAGCGCTCCGGGAGCGCGGTCCCGGGTGGTCGGGAGCGCGGGCTGAGGGTGCGGGAGCGTGGGGGGAAGCGGGTCGGGAGCGCGCGGGAGCGGGACGGTTCGGGACAGGGCAGGGAGCGGGGTTTTAGGTTCGGGAGCGCGATTCGGGAGGTCCGGAGCGCGGCCGAGAGCGCGGTTCCGGGACGCTCCCGCTCGGAGCGCGAATCGGAGGTCCGGACCGGGGGGGGACGCTTCGGCAACCCTGGGTAAAACCCATGGAAAAACCCTTGCGAGAAAACCAATTCTTAGCTTGATTTTATTAGATAAAATCCTGGGCTCCCGTCCTGGGATAATGGCCCATCAGAGTATTACAATGTTGCAGCAAATAGCCTAGCCCACTTGGTTGTTATTTCCCTTGTTGCCCCCTGCACCCTTTCCTCAGCCCTGCCCACTCAGACACAAGTACATGAGTAAGACTCCCTCTTGCTCCTATGCACTCATTGTGTGCCTCTCACTCTCTCCTTAGATCTGCTTTTAAAATCCCCTAATGACTAAAACCCTAACCCTAGATCTCAATGGCCAAAAATAGATCTTGGATAGCACGATCTAACGGTCACGACTTAATCTTTCGTTGAGATGGCTTAAATCACTTAAGTCACTCAACCTTACAAAAGTCACTTTAGTCATTACATAAAAGCCAATTTAGAGAATGTCGCTCGGACACCTCCACATGCCAGGCACCGCCAATGCGGGAGTACCTGCCAGAGCTACCCCAAAAGCTAACAGCAGTCCTATGAATAACACTCCCAAATAAGTATATGTGCCAGTAATCTCAATATCCTCTCCTCTAAAAAAGAAATGGTGATCAAAGAGTGTCTTCTTTGACCAATTGAAGATCATGACCTTGGTTTTACTCAAGATGACCATCAACTGACGAAGATCACAAAAGAGGGCCAAGGCATCCAGTTGTCTCTACAGCCCTTCGAGGGATGAAGCTATAAGGATCGCATCATCCAAAAACAATAGGATAGAAATCAAGACCTGGTGAAGGCACCCATCTCCAACCTAGAAGCGCTCATGTAAGAATGACTCCAGCTCATCAATGTAAATCCTAAACAAAGTGGGGACAGAGGAAAACCCTGTGTTGAAATTAGTGCAACTGCAAGAGCCATTCTTCGAGAGGATGGCATAAGACCTTAGCTGAGATCCAGGGCCCCCAATGCACTCCTGGGGTTCTTGGTTTGGGACCAAGCAGATAGAGCCATGGCAAAAGACCCTAGTGAGGGCCCCCAATGTATTTTTGGGGTTCTTGGTCAAGGACCAAGCAGTAAGTCCCTATATGTGTTCTAGGGACCCTGGATGTGTTCTAGGGCCCCTGGATGTGTTCCAGGGAATCCTTGCTCGGTGCTTGGATTCATCCTCGGATGTGTTCCTTGCTAGTTGATGATGTAAGTCCCTAGATGTGTTCTAGGACCCTTGGATGTGTTCCAGGGAATCCTTGCTTAAATGCTTGGGTTGATATTTGGTCTTGTACCTTGGTGGATAAAGACCCTAGATGTGTTCTAGGGCCCCCAGATGTGTTATGGGGTATCATAGTCTAGGACCAGGTGGTTCTTGGTTGAGTACCAAGATGTGATGACGTGTGATCTTCTTCTTCTCTCCCGGGTTGGTCCATGAGACCTAGGAGCAGCTAGAAGATGGACATGACCACATCATTGGTTTTTCCTCTTATGCAGGGATGATAAAAGCTTATAAGTTATCATGAGACATATGTGGACAATTTGTCATTGAAGAAGACCCCTTTGACTTTGTCTTGCAGCCTCCCCTTGCTTGAATCTCGTTCCCCATCTTGCTTATTGTGTTGTTGGTCTTTTATAAGTCACTTTGACTTATTTGACTTTCTAATTAATATTTTTATTAATTAAAAATATTTATTTTTTTTTTTATTAATTATTTTAACTTTTAGGTTTTTAATTAAACCTAACCCTAACCCCTTTCTAAACTATAAAAGGAACCCCTCCCTCACTCATTTGTTCATTTCATTCCACACTCTCAGCTCTTGGTCTGATTTTGCTGCGGCTACCTCAATTTGGTCTTTTGTTTGGTGGAGCCTCCTTGGTGGATTTTCTCTTGCTGTTTGGGTGCGGCTTCCTTTAAGGCACCTCTTCTCTTGATGCTTGGCTCGGCTTCCTTGTGTTGGTGCAAGGTACGGCACCTCTCCTATTTGCTGCTAGGGTGTCGCGGCCCTTCCTCTCTCCTCCTCCATGCTTGTCGTTGCTTCCCTCTCGGCTGCCGCTAGCTCTCTTCTGTGTTGCTGCTAGCTCTCCCTTGACTGCTGCTCTTTTTCTCTTGGTTGTTGCCCCTCTCTCTTTGGCTGCCACTGGTACCCCTTCATGCTGCTGCTGTCCCTCTTCATCTACAGTATTTAGGGCTTGTTATGACAGCCCTAAATAAGCTGACTTAGGCTGAAACTTTTGTTGCTGCTGTCCTAAGTTTTTGAGCAGTTTTTGAGCAGTTTTTGTGTGGGCTATTTGGGGTTTGATATCAGCTTTGAGTTTTTTGGTCTTTGGGGTTTTACATCAGCCTTTGCTTGCTGATAAGCATGCTGATTGGTCTTTGGTTTCTCCTTGGCTAAACTGTCCACAAGATCATGATGAGATCTACCCATGAGGGTTTGATCCATGACCATTATAGCTTTTTCTGAGCTTACAGAAAGAGGACAGCTACACATCCGGTACTTCTGTTATTTGTTTTTGCTAAGGTAATGTTCAGATTTTGTTTTGCTAAGGTTTAAATCTGCATCTAGTTCAAGTTAATATTCAGAAATGTTTTCTTCTGTTCATGATCAGTCCTAGTTAAAGATTGGTTCTCTTTAGCATGTTCAGATTTATATTTTTTGTGTTTAATCTACTTCAGAAATTTTTGTTTTAAGTGCTGATCTATATCTACAGTAGTGAATAAATTTAAAAGGATATTACTGTTTTCATTTTCCCTAAAATTCTAACACCCTGTTTGACCCCAATGGTACTCCTGATAAAATCTAATATCTTGTGAGTTGTGCGTAGGCGGTCAAGGGTTGACTTGTTTGCCAATGTCTCTAAGATGCCAATGTCTTTAGTCTCTAGAACAACACCTTCCTTGGGACGGAATCAAAAGCTTTTGGAAAGTCCACAAATCAGCAGTAAACTTTCAAAGAACGATGTCATGCACCTCAATGATGACCCTGAGTGTGAGGATGTGATCAACAGTCTCGTGTCCTCTAGCTCTAAGTTGCCTCCTCTCAAGTTCCCCAAAGAACTGCAAATGGAGGACTGTAGCATAGAGTTTGGAAAAGGTGCAGCCAACAATGATCATTCTATAGTTGTTGGGATCCGTACTAGAGCCCGATTTGTGGATCGGGTGAATAATGTGATGAGACCAAGATTTTAAAAAACCCGTACAGGCAACATGGTTGAACAAGTCAGCTAGATGATTGTCCATAGCGTGAAGACCCTGCTTGAAGAGTTCTTGCTGGAACCCATCCTCATCCGCTGCTTTGCTAGTGTTCGTCATCCAAACGGCTTCCTGGATATCTCGATATGAGAATAGATAGCAAGAAAGAGGGCTAGAGGTAACCTGAATAGGGGTTGCCTAGGAGCATTGTAAAGGGAGGAGGTATGGATGAACATGGATTTTGGATCGAGAGGAAGAGGAGAGTGGCAAGGAAAGAAGGTGTCCCAACAGTTTTTAGTGATGATGTTTTGGTAGCTGTGAGAGGATCTTTCCCTCCTAAATGACCTTTATTAGATGCGGAGAAGATTCTGGAAGTAAGAGATCCATTGGACAGATGTTGAAATACACTAGAAGAGAAGTCGTCCCAGAAGAATAAAGTATAACGAAAAGACACCTTCCCAAAGGACGGGAAGACTATAAATAAGGAGGCACCTTAGCTCATTTGTTCACTCACACACACTCTCTCAGCTACACAGAAGCAAGGCGCAAGTTTGGAGAAGGTGACGCAGCTGTTGTAGTGACTCGGTTTCTTCTTGTTCAGTCTTTTGGTATCTCTCTCTTGTGCGCTACTCCTTGAGGATGTGCGCTACCTTGGTATGGTGTTGTTGCTGCAGTTGTGGTGATATTTCTGGTTGAGCTAGCCTTTGTGCTAGGGTTTATCTGATTGGACTTGCTTTGTGAATGAAATCTATCTAAGAAAGGTTGTTGGGTTTTTCCCCCATTTGGGGTTTTCCCAGGATAAATCTCTTGTGTTCTTTTTGTCTCTTGTTTATGTTGCTATTGCTAAGTACATGATATATATATTTTAATGTTAATGAAGTAAAAGAACACAAGTAACACTAATGCTCTGTAAATAAGGAAAATCTAACATGGGATCAGAGCCAGGTTACCTTCAAAACAGTTTGACCACTGGAAGGAAGATCATTACAGCAGCATCTTGTGGCACCTTACAGTTACAATACTTTGTCAAGCTTGTTAAGAACTATCCCAAGGACGTTGGGGATAATTCGTTCACAAAGCAATGCACCCTAACCTAGCGCACCCCCTGAAACCCTCAGCGTGCAATTTGGTGAAGTTTGAAAAATCGAGGTTTTTCAATGCTAGGGTTTCTTCTAGCGAAAATGTCAACCAATATGAGTGTTGAGGATAGATTGGATGGAGCAGATAACTTTAGATCCTGAAAGCATTCTAGAAGAGAATGAGCTACTGGATCATGTCAAGCATATACTTCCAGAATCAGAAGAAGAAGACGCCAAAGCAAAGTGCAGGAAGACTAAGGTCAAGGCCAACAAGATCTTGACATACTCAATTAAAGATCTTAGATCTAGCGCACTCAGAGGAAGCCCAAGAGTTGGAGGCAGCAGAGACAATGTCTCCTACAACAAAGAACAACTCAAATAGGTCAACAACAACAAGATTCCAGGTTTGCATATCAGGTTTGATATTTTATATTGTTGCAGCTTAAGTGGTGTAATTAGAATAGCAGTTCTATTATTATTATTGTTATCAAATGTTTAGTTTGGTATGTTTTGCATGTTCATTGTTCAGTATTAATGATGCACCTATTTGAAAGATGAAATTGTTCTCTTCTAGGAGATGTTGTTTTTTGTTTCTTGTTCCGAGCAGGTTAACATGAAAGAATGATTGGTCACTAGAAGAGTGTTGAAAAGTTTTATTATTATTATAAGAATGTTATTCTTGTCTGTTGTTTTCCCTTGTTGTTTCTCTTGTTCCGAACAGGTCACAGGTGATAGCTCTGAGAGGCAGCTATAATGACAGTTACAGGAGGAAACATATTAGATGGTCTCTATCTGAGACATGGAATAGACTATCTAGACATAGAGTTGTGTACACAACCGTACACATCCATATAACAAAGGAAGATGGACGAAGTCAGAACCTTCTAGCAAGAAGGGTACTTTTGTCGATACATAGTATCTCACATGGAGAGCACTTATAAGAGAAAAAGGCTCTGAAGATGATCATAGAAATCCCCCTAGTTTAGTTGATCACTCTTCAAATCATCAGGAAGAGTCAGTATAGCCAAAAGGGCCTACCCAGAATCGTTGCAGTGACCATGAAGAGACTAGCATGGTAGTGTAATACTTTGCAGGATTCAAAGGGGATACATATATATGGCATTGATGAGAGGAGCAGATGGCTCCACTAGTGGTGAGGCAGGCGGCCCCACCAAGTACCAGCTCAGAAGGAGCTAGAGTTCAGAGAGAGCCGGTCCTCAAGATTCAATAGAGAGGACCAGTCTCCTCGGGACAGTTCATAGGAGATCAGACTTCAGAAAAGGTCAGCACATGAAGAGGGAGCAGATGACTCCGGAGATTATATAGACTCGGAGGGAGACAAGCTTCAGAGGGCTCACTTCAGAGTTCGAGATGAAGGATCTAGGTTTGATGCATTACTTCTTGGGGTTGGAGGTGTGGCAGAGATCAAATGAGATTTTCCTTAGCCGAGAAAAATATATAGTTGAGACCCTGCAGAGATTCGGGATGATGGGCTACAAGTCCATGGCCACACCCATGACGATAAATCTAAATCTCTTGAGTGATTCATCTTAGATTTGATAGATCCCACGTTATACAGACTCTGACTGGGCAGGGAGTGCAGTGGATCGGAAGAGTACTTCCAAATGTTGCTTCAGTTTTGGGATTAGTGTGATCTCATGGTTGAGCAGGGAGCAGACATCAGTGGCACTCAGTACAGCAGAGGCAGAACATATAGCAGCCTGTATTGCAAGTCGTGAAGCAGTGTGACTTTGAAATTTTCTTGTGGGACTTCATCTGAGACATGATGCAGAAGGGAGTTGTGAAGCTCCAGTACACATCCATAGATGAGTAGCATCGAGCAGACATTCTCCCAATTTAGTCATGCTAATTTGACCAAGGGAGAATGATACATTCACTCACAGGATTAGCCATGCTGATTTGGCTAGTGGTGAATGGCCCAGGCGTAGTCTTTCTCCTATTAGTCATGTTGATTTGACTAGGAGCGGAAAGACTCGAGGTGCTCCAAAGACAAGCTTGGCGTGATGCAAAATGTCCACTCTCGTTGAGAGGGAGGTGTTTTGTTTCTTCTCATGCTGGCTAACCCCTTTGGCCAAGGGTTCCATGGATCAGTCTTGCAATTGAGGGGGTAATTCAATGTCGAACCTAATGAGAGAAGAAACATCACACGCATAGTCATGAGGACTATGGGAGTAGCTTCATGCTACTGGATGAGACTATAACTATGGTTGATGGCATATTGTAGTAGTTGTGTGCTACTAGTTGATTTTGTTGATTGTTGCATAGTTATAGAGACATCGACTATGATTATGGTTGATGGCATATTGTAGTAACCGTGTTACTAGTTAATTGTTGCATAATCATAGGTATGACTATGGCTAATGGCATTGTAGTAACGGTGTGCTACTAATTGATTGTTGCATAGTCATATGAATCTTGACTATGGCTAAGGGCATATTGTAGTGGTTGTGTGACACTAGTTGGTTGTTGCATAATCATAGAGGTTGTTGTATTGCATGGTGGTAGCTTGTGTAGCTATCATTTGATTGCAGGAGACAGACATTGTGTCTCTGGACAGTAGATGAGTGCCACTAGATTGCAGAGATTGTGATAGATGATTCGAGCTATCGATGGCATTGTGGCAGTTGTGTGCTACCAGCCGATTGCAAAGTACTCAATGGACTACTAGATGAAGACATCGTGAAAGATGCATCCCTAGCTAAGAGGGAGTGTAGATATTTTGGTAGCTGCGAGAGAATCTTTCCCTCCTATATGACCCTTCTTAGATGCGGAGAAGATTCTGAAAGCAAGAGATCCATTGGACAAATGTTGAAATACCCTAGAAGAGAAGTTGGCCGAGAAGAATAAAGTATAATGAAAAGACACCTTCCCAGAAGAGAAGTTGACAAACTAGAAGGACAGGAAGACTATAAATAAGGAGGCGCCTTAGCTCATTTGTTCACTCACACACACTCTCTCAGCTACACAAAAGCAAGGTGCAGGTTTGGAGAAGGTGATGCCGCTGTTACAATGACTCAGTTTCTTCTTGTTCAGTCTTTTGGTATCTCTCTCTTGTGCACTACTCCTTGAAGAGGTGTGCTACTTTGGTATGGTGTTGTTGCTACAACTGTGGTGGTATTTCTGGTTGAGCTAGCCTTTGTGCTAGGGTTTATCTGATTGGACTTGCTTTGTGAACGGAATCTATCTAAGAAAGGTTGTTGGGTTTTTCCCAGGATAAATCTCTTGTGTTATTTTTGTCTCTTGTTTATGTTGCTATTGCTCAGGAGTCAGTACATGATATATATATGTTAATGGTAATGAAGTAAAAGAACACAAGTAACACTAATGCTCTGTAAATAAGGAAAATCTAACATTTAGGGGACCAGATAAGGGAAGCACACAACTTATGTCTCCTTTGAGCAAAGAAGAGGTGCTTCTTATGGTGAAGAAGGCGGTAGTAGGAAGCCTTAAGACGGGGGTAGGAAGGGTGAGTGTGAGTGAAAGCGTGTTGAAGTTGACTATGGAGGATTTTACATTCTTTGTCATACCACTTGTTGGGCAAGATCTAGTTTTGAAGGAAGGTGAGGTGGATTTGGTGTAGTGGGGGTATGTCTGAAGAGCAGCTTCCCAAATGGTGGATAAAAGACAGGTATATTTGGCATCGGTAGAAGTGAGCCACAAGAACTAAAACTCAAATGGGAGCATCTAGCAAACATGAGAAGTAAAGATGTTGAGGACACCCTCATCAAAGGAAAAGGTGGTCTGAGGTGGACCAAGGAGGGGTTCAAGGGAGCGAGGGGTTCGGCCTAAAGAGAGAGATAGAAGAGCATGGTCGACTAAGGTGATGGGAGTCACCGAAAAATGATGGATAAAGGGGAGAAAGCTTGACTAAACAAGACATAATCCACTACACTCACACCACTACTATGAGGTTGACAATTGAAGAAGCGATAATCTCGGAAGTTGGAAAGGTCGTTTAGGATCAATGCTTCATGGGATTCACCGAGTTGTAAGAGGTGTCTACCATAACCCCATGAGACGCCCAGAGACATCATCAAATAACCATTGGAGTCCTATTGAATTTGGATTTGTTTCCTAAATATAAAACACGTCCTCTAAGCGATCATGTAGAAGAATCTCAAGAGCTCTGGTACGGGCATTGAAGTTGCCCCATAGGATGATATCCCCCATTGTTGAGTACTAGATGATGCCAATGTATAGGTCCAAGCAAGGATCTTCGTATGAGTCACTATGAATAGCAAACTGAGATAAAATAGGGGACAAGTAACAAAGTGCCACGTAGATGTCTCTAGGGAGGGAGGTAAATCAATTGAGATGATTCCACATGAACCTAGCAAACTCGTCTGAACCCACTAGAGAAATCCTATCCCTAGGGGAGTCCCTGGTCAGACAGACCACTCTACCTAAACCTCTAACACCACCTGAAAATCAGGTCTCCTATCGACAAGTCGAAAACCAGTGATAGCCTGCTATGTATGTGAGTGGGGACGATGGTGTGAAAGAAATGGGAGAGATGGGAGGGGGTTCTAAGAGGAGGGGGCGAGGGCGGGTGAAATGGTGAGGAGGGGGGTGACACAAAGAGGATGAGGAAGGGGCAAAGGGTGGAAGAAGAAGGAGAGAGAGGCATGGGCATCAAGCAGGAAAACTCCAGCGAACAAATTACTACCGTTGCGAGCTAGAATCTAGCCGACTACAAACTAGAATTGGAGCTAAAGTTGTGGAGTGAGGGTTCAATCCACAAGACATGGGCTTTAGCAGCCGACATCTTAGATGCTCCAGGGCAATAGAGACTCTAGGGAAGAGGAATTGTGAGAAATAGTCAGGTACAAGTTGAGGAATGGGTCACCATTTGGCTCATTGTAAATGGTGAAACACGAGGAAGCCAAGAGATACAACAAACTGCTATATAAACATCCCGAAATAGAGGAGCACTACCTCAAATGTACATCCACATAAATCTAGTGTGCTCATCAAAGGCAACCACTAAAAATTTGCTCCAAAGGGCACCCCATCCCAAACAAACACCCCATAGAACTCCCTCGCATTGGCGAGTATCCTACCTGAAAGTCAACACCCAATGATAACCAAAAATATGTGTGAGTTCACACATGAGGTTCATGTGGGTTTTAGCAAAAGGAAAAGAAGATCTCGAGCACATGTATATCATAGACTATGTTATTGCCAAGTGAAGACCAAAACTCACTGTTACAATCCCAAACAACAATCGATAGAGAGGACAACATCATACCACCTGATCAAAAATGTCATTTAGAAGATCTAAGGTTGGACAACCTGAGAAGAAAAGAGTCCTAAATCACTGCATGAAGACCACAAATAATGGCCGACATCCCCTCCTTCCTAGCTGCTAATACCTACTCTCGATCATGTTTGGAATCCTCTAGCTATGATCTAGTGAGATCATCCTCTAAGAAAACCATGTGTGGGATAGAGAAGAGTCGTCTCGAGCCCAAAGGGCACAAACATAATCTCCAAGTGGTCGAAATTGGATGAACAACATCGAGTTGGCCCAGGCTCAAGCACACTTGAGGTTAATGTCCTTCAAATCCAAGGTGTCATAGAGGAAAGTAAGTCCTACCTATAATAGATCTAAAGAGAAGGAAGGGGGAAGTCCTCGAACTCTCGAGTTCAATTCCTTAGCCCACCTATGTCGCTCCTTGGTGATTTTGGCTTGGACCACAATCTCGAACTCAGCAAGAGGGGGAGCTTGCTTCTTCCCCTTGACACCATGAACCCACAAGGTCAATGCTTCTAGGATGTTTTTAAAGTCAAGGATTTCAAAGCAGAGGAAAGCGATGCCATCCAAAGGGAGTTGAAGGGAACGATTCTCCTAACTCTTGTCCTCCAACTCAAAGTGGTCCACCGATGCCAAAACAATTTTGTATTGGGTTATCACCACTAAAGTTGGAGGGCTAAGATAAATAGAGGAAGAGATAGTGTTGTAGTTTCTCTCAATGCTTTGTAATTTATGGTTTTCAATAGACATGACAACCCCCTAATGTACAATACCATCTATTGTTGTGTTGCGACAGCTTCAACCCAGTACTTATGGCTAGAGCAGTTCGCGAAGAAGAGAGAACGGGTAGGGTGGGTTCCCTAAGGTTGAAGAGATGCAAGAGAGAAAGGGAGCAGCAAAACCAAATGAGGAGGGATGGGGTAGGAAGTGGTAGACAAGGAGGCAGCAAAGGGGTCGAGGGTGCTAATGGGGAGGCTAGAGGAGAATAGAGTAGAGGGGAGGCACTAAAGGGAGGTGGTGGAATCAGGGGAAGATGCAGGAAACCACAGAGCACTAGGTGAATGCAGGGACATCTGGGAGAGAGAGGGGGGCGAGCTCAGGGAAATGTCAAGCGACAGTTGGGGCAACAAGAAAATCGGAGATGTGATGGGGAAAGGTGAGAAAAGGAAGAGGCAGTCGGGGAGCGGGTGAAAGATAGCGGTGAGCAGTGGGGGGAGGCAAGGATGAGCAGGGTGGGAAGACAAGGGTGAGCAGGCGTAGTTACAACAGTTGGGAAAACTGGGAGGGAACTAGGAGGAGTGGGTGGGGGCCCACGGGCAGACAGAGCCCTAGTCTGTGCCAAGCTGGGCCAAGAGGCATCATGATCACAGGGGGTCAAGATTAGCACCAGGTTGAGATTACCATCAGGTCTGGGGAGCAGAGAAATATCTTCACAGCCAGTTTCATTCACGAAACTAACATCAACACTGAGGTCTGCTTATGAGTTGTCTATCCCTGTTAACTGACATGGATATTGAGCCAGCTCAGTCATAAGATTGGCATCAACACTGACACCTGCTTATGAGCAGTAGATAGATCCTTGTTTAGCACCTTAAATAGTAATCTGTATATCATTCAAAATAATTGAAGTCAAGTGATTGCCCTCTGCTAAGTATGTCAATGTTCTTTAAGCACAAACTCTAGATGTTTTGTGTGAACATATGATCACCATTGAAATAGCCCACTATATTTCATATGAATTCCCTGGAAATGACAATATTTCATTGTTCCTCGTTGAGAAAATAATTGAGGTGGGCATACATGTGACAAAGTAAAATAATTATCACACGAAGTCTGGCTGTAACTTGAAAATTACACAGACATATTGTGGCTGCTACATAAGCTAACCAACACAGACATATACTGTAATATTTGATACTGACCAAAGATTCAAAAACAAGGTACATGTCTCCACATATTGACAGTCTAAACAGCACTGGTCGAACGTAATCTTTGGCAAAAACAGGGGATAAAGACCAGCAATTTCATTGACAGGCACTTATAAAAAGATCATAAATATTTCATCCTAGTATAAAAAGTTTATCTGGACCTATATCATTAGAATGCTCTTTCCCAAAATCTCAAAAACAGGTAGCAGAAAAAATTGACCAAGCTCCCATAAACAAAAACAAACTGGATTATACACATACCTGAAGTGTTGATGCAAGCACTGTATGGGTAGTTGCAAATTGCTGCTGGGCAGCAGTTGTGTGTTCTGCCATTCCTTTTTGAAATGCAGAATCTACTTGGTCAAACATTGCCTTGCAGGATCGCTCAAAGGCTGGGATAATTGAATTCTCAAAGCTAGACCTCAATGTATCCTGTGAGCACGTTTATAGTCTCAATTGACTAATGGAAACAAAACACAAAAATAGCTTCCAAAAGTTGAGAATAAATTGTCTGGGCTATAGGCTTGTAGGTACTTTTATAGCACCCATTTTCAGTGTCTTGTTTATGTCTATACCATTTCAATCCATTTATTTATTATAGCACATGTGTGATCTACCCAACTTTGACTGACCTGAAGCACTTGCTTTCCAGAGGATTGGAATTGTGTCTGAATTTGCCTTGATACAAGAGAATCTAGCTTTGTCACAACTGATTTCTCCAACTGAGCCAATGCCTTGTCACTTACTCCTTTCTGCAAAATTTGTTATTGGAAGATATATTAAAGTGTGTTATAAATAGAACCATTATTGCTAAATACCAGTCCAAATCAAACAAAGATGAAAGAGAGCAAATTCTTCAGGGTTACAATGAGATTAAGTAATGAGTATAAACACTTTAACACCTACAAAATCATAAGAGGAAAAGATAATTGCACAATTTACATGGCTTATATTCATTAGACTAGGCTGGACAATGGTAAGCAGGAAACCTGGAAGGAATCATTAATTGCAGTTGAAATAGTTTTCTCCAGAGTTGGAGTAACTATGCGTGCCACAGTAGGGCCTAAAGAACCAATCTCTTTTTTCAAAACACGTTCCAATGTCGTTGGTAAGTCTTTATTGATTGAATTTAATAATGACGTCAACTGTTGCACACGTTCCCTGTCAGCTTTCTCACGCTTTGCATTCTCTTCCTGAAGCCTTGCCCACATAGCATCCACATGAGCTTTTACAACCTTCTCCAAACGTTGACCAAGGGCAGCCTCCATTCTCTTCCCCTCCTTTGCAACAGGTACAGCAACCATTACAGACATCTGTTTTTGCAACTCCTTCTGCATGGTAATAAGCTGCAGTATAAAACTCAAAGATCAAAAAGGATTAGGAATGATCTAACATAAACTCCAAGATAAGCATCAGAAAACAAAAACAGGTCATGGACTTTCAAGACAAGTTAAAAGCATCATTATACAAATCATAGAATAAGATCTGTGAAGTTCAGAATATAAGACTATACAGAAGACATTTCACTTGTAACAACTCAACTTTAGAAAATTCTCTAATTCTAAGGACTGGGGGCACTAATACAGTATCCAAGCAAATGCCCTGGGAATGAAAAAAATAACCATTTTATCAGAAGAAAGGAGAGCTCCCAATAAGATTATAACTAAACTGTTCATGTATGCAAAGAAAGTACAAAGATCTCTATTTGGGTACAAAATATACTAATCACAACCAAAAAGATATCGATTGGATCTAATAAAGTTTTAGGTGACTTGTATTTTCTCGAGTGTTTTGATGAAGCTTTGAGGCTTTCTGGTTCCAGGGACTTGTAATGGTAATGTCAGTATTCGTTCCTGCAAGTACTGGTTTTCTGCTTTGGATGATCTTGAAATGGCCTTGCTGTTGCATTTAGATCTGTCCATATGTTGGGCGTTTCCCACCAAGAAGACTGAGTCCTCAAAATGATGCACACCCACCATTGAGCATTCTGTCACATCAGTTGGACCGGGGAGGATAACGGCACTTAAGCACTGCAAGTTTATGAGTTCCACAAGGGAATGTCCTTGTTCCTTCTGAAGACACTGTTAAAAGTACTCATAACAAATATGAAGAAGTTTGTCTTGAATATAGTGTGCATGCACTGGGTTGATTATTTAGTTGGCCATATCCCTACGGAAAATATTATCTGGGCCTGGGTCTGGGAGACCTTGGAACTATTTGGTTGGCATGTGTCCAATATCAGGAACCTGACCAAGGGTTTCTTTATATTTAAGTTTAGGGAATCTGCCGGCTGTGTGTTTATCATGCAGTGACGTCTGTGGGTCTGTAGAAATACCCTGGTTGATTTTTCTCATTGGAGCAAAGACTCCTCTGCAAAAGTTTCTGCCAAACTCCATTGCCCCATTTGGGTAGAATCCCCTGGCCTTCTTGACCAATATTTTCATTTTAAGGAAAGACTGGCACAGCCCCATTGGGAAATTTATCCGCCATGAGCCCAAAAGAGCCATCTGGCCTTGGCCCAATAAAAGAATTTGCATTCAAGTAAACCTCCAGGGTGATCTGAAGGAATCTATAGTAATTCAAGTCAGAAATAAAAATCACCATCAGCAGGTTCAATACATTAACCTGACCAATACATGCTTATGGTATCAAAGCCCTGAGCATCAAAGTAAGGACTGCCCATTAATGGTGAAACCACCTGCAGTGAACTCTAAACCTCAAGCCCTTAAGGCTAATCATACCGCTTCAGCTCCCAATAAGCGCCCAGATGGCTGCACTATCAATGTCATGACAAGGAAAGGATCTAATGTTGATAAGCAACCACCAGCAGCCTTTCAGTCCGTTGCCTCAATCTCAGGATCCAAAAGCCTCTTGCAGCCTTCGCTTTTTGGCTTTTGCAGCTAGTCGTCAGAGTTCACACCCCCAAAATGGGGTGAATTGATGTGCTCCATCTCTATCACCTCTGTGGCACGCTGGCATTGTGGACAACCATAGGAAGGCAAGGAGTCTCGATGGAAAACTCAATATTTGGATCAATTTTTCCCATTGGTGCTCAACAAAGTCTCTAATCCCTTTAAGACTTTCGACCAGGTGGATGGAATGGAAATTGGAGATGGAAATGATGATGAGCTGGATATCTCCGTCCCCCAGCAGAATGAAAGTATTTCCATGGAAAGTAAGGGGTCTTTCTGACCCTAGCCATAAAGGAACTGTCAGATGACTATGTAGTATGTTTAAGGACTTGAATATAGTTTGCTTACAGGAGGTTCAGATACTTAGTTTTTTGCCTAGAACAACACTAAATTTTAGTTGGTAAGGTTTTACATCATTATTTAGGCACATGAGGATGGAAAGGTCGCATGGCAGTGCTCCTGTAGCCTAAACTTGCCAAGAGTGTTGTGGATTGAGTCTCAACCTGACTCAGAGACATCTATTGCTCATTCTTCACCTATGGAAGCATACCCTTAGAGAGGCTAATGTTTATTGCATGATTGATGCATTAGAATGGGTTGCATTCTGGCATTAGATGGTCAATGAATTTCCTGAGGTCAATCATTTGATTTGTGGTGACTGCCACATGGTCTGGTCTCCAGAGGACAAAGAAGGTTTGCTCCCCATCATTGGATCCCTGAGGACCAAGAAGCTCAATTCAGCCTCTATTGCAAACTCGGGTTATATGACCACAATGTCGACAAAGCGAATGATTCTTCTGATTTATGGTGCACGTGACAAATTTAAGATGCAAGAAAGATATAATCCTTAAATAGCTAGATAAGGCCATGCTTTCTAAGCTTGAACTTTTTGTATTCAAAATCAAGGGTCACAGGCCAATGCAGATCATGGTTATATCAACCCAGTTTGATCACCATCCCATTTAATTGATTATTAGATATATCATATTGTTTGGGGAGGGGTATTAGTCATGTATGTGCATATCCAATTACTTTAGGAATATTGTGCATCAAAACAGCCCCATTTGTCTTAATAATATATAGAGGATTTCAACTCATCCCATGGCAAGGGGGCAAAGACTGAAGTCTTTGGTGGAATGAAGTTGTTGCGAGGACAGCCTCTTTTTCCTTAGAGGCTTTAGGAGACAGATAGAAACCATCTGGTGATAACTGGGGAAAGTTGCTACTAAGAATATTGAAGTTGTCACCAAGAGATTTCAAGTCCCACCACTTCCATAAAGAATATATTAACATATTACAAAATTTGCTCTGAGACAATTTTTATCTTCAACATTTCAGACAACTAAAGTGTTGTCCATCATCAGGAAAACTACATGATTCATTTGCATTTCACCAACAGTAACTTGTTGGGCATAAATGTATAAAATTCTGAGACCTGAGAGATCTAGAATTCGATGAGAAAAATAACACTAATCCAATGAATTTGCAAATAAACAAAGAAGAGAGATAGAGAAGAATTTACTCCACAAGAATGAATGTATTCACAAAATGTCCAAAATTACAATGAGATCAATCCAATATGTAGAGAGGAATTGATCTTGTCACTAATAATAGCAACTGCCACTAAAAGCAGTGTAAAAATGGTTAAAGCACATGCCTAAACCTCTAAAATAGATAACCCACACCTAACATGAGTATGATAGGCTGAAAAGTGCGAGTTTACTAACTGATTAGCTAAACATGCAAAGTTTACTAAATAAAGGGGGTAAATCCCTAAAATCAAGGGACAGTTTCCTTGATTTAAGGAGGAAGTGCGCTCTCCTTCCTTAGGTGTTTAAACTATGCATGGAAGTTGGAAAGGAGTCACTAAGTGGATTTCTAATTAAAGAACTCAAGCTTAACTCCATGTCAATATCCCTAAATTTAAGGAAAATTCCCTAAAAACAAGGAAAGTGTCTCCTACCCTCTCTAGAAAGTAGAATCAAGTGAGGAAAAATGAAAGGTCTATGTGCCTAAGACAAGTAATACACCAAGGGAAGTTAGGATTATGCTCTAACACCCCCCCTTAAGCCTAACTGT
>JASDQU010100108.1:349363-389132 GCA_032191745.1 Picea mariana
CCCCCCCCCCCCCCCCAAAAAAAAAAAAAGAGGACATAAAAAAATGCTAAGTAAACTGTGAGAGTCTACCCAGTTGCCTCTACCACAACCAAAAGATCCCACAAGTCAGAGAATTTCTTCTCAGTGAAGGATCTGGTGAAGATGTTTGCAACATGTTGCTCAGTGGGGCAGTACTGCAGTGAAATCACTCGATCATGAATCAGCCCCCGGATGTAATGCATGTGTATCTCGATATGCTTGGTTCTCTGTCTCTGAATCAGATCATTGGATATCTGAAAGGTACCCTGGTTGTCACAAAATATGATACTCGATATCTGATACTGAATCCCAAACTCAGAAAGTAAACCCGACAACCAAATACACTGTGTGGCGGAATTCACTGCCCCCCTGTACTCTTCCTTTGTTGTGGCTAAAGCAATAGCTACCTGCTTCTTGCTTGACCAGCAAAGTGGACCGGAACCAAAGTTGAATACATACCCTGAGGTGGACTTGCGGTCTGTGCCATCGCCAACCCAATCTGAATCTATGTACCCGACCAAAGATAGAGGACAATCAACTACATAATAAATGCAAAAATCGAGAGTGCCTTTTACATACCAAAGGATTCTCTTAGAAGCTTTCCAATGAAGCTCATGGGGCTCCTGCATATACCTAGAAACAACACTCACTGCATAAGAGAGATCAGGACGGGTATGTGTGAGGTACAATAAGCTCCCTACCAACTGTTGATAGAGAGTACTGTCTACCAAAGGAGTAGTCACTCCATCCTCCAATCTGACACTGGAAAGAGAAGGTGAACCAGTTGGCTTACACTCTATCATCTAAAACCTGTCATGTAGATCCAGTGCATACTTCGTTTGTGCCATCTTGATTCCTGAAGTGGATTTTGATACCTCAAGACCAAGAAAATAATGCAACAAACCCATATCACTCATGGAAAATATATCATGCAAGGCAGTCTTAACCATCTCTGATAAAGCACTCCCTATGATCAGTAAGTCATCTACGTATAGAACAATCAGCAAAAGGGAGTCATCATGGCGAAGCATATAAACATTCGAATCCGATTTACATCTATGAAATCCCTGAAAAAGCAGAAAAGAATCCATTTTTGCATACCAAGCTCAAGAGCCTATTTGAGCCCATATAATGATTTATTTAACCTACATACAAGAGAGGAGTCATGAACATACCCTTGTGGTTGCTCCATATATATCTCCTCCTTCAGATCTTCGTGAAGAAAAGCACTCTTCACATGTGATGGACTTCCCAGTGTCGAGAAGCCGCAATGGCCAAAACTAGCCTGATGGAGTCCATTTTTGCAGTTGGTGCAAAAGTCTCGATATAATCAATGCCATGTACCTGAGAGTAACCTTTAGCAACAAGCCGAGCTTTATACTTATTAATCTCACCATTTACAGCCATCTTTGTTCGAAATATCCATCTGCATCGAACAAGCTTTCTTCCTTTCGAAAGTGGAACCAAATCCCAGGTTTGGTTCTCCATGAGAGCATTATTCTCCTCATCCATAGCAACTTCCCAAAAGGGGTTTCCCGTGGCCTCTGTATATGATTGTGGATCTACTTCAACTGATATATAGCAATGTATGGGCAGCAACTTCTCTGTGGCAGCCAAGGCAGTGAGGGCCTCGAATAATTGTGATCTAGTCCTCCTCGGATCCATCGGATTGTCGACTAGTTCACCGGCATCATGCAAAGTCTTTTTGGCCCAAACTAGTAGGGGATCTGGAGCCGCCATGACCTACTCATCAACCTCTGAATCTAATCCAAATACCTGCTCATCATCATTATCTGAAGTTCTCGAATGAGCATCAAAACCCTCTTCAACTGTTTCATCCAAAAAATCCTCAGCAGGCTGATCTGAAACTTCATGTAGTGGACCCTCTTTGAACTTCACACTTCGCTCAATGAAAAGTGAATCAGTAGAACTTTGTAGCAGCCTATAACCTTTGACACCTTCAAGGTATCCAAAAATATGCATTCAACACTCTGAGGCTCTAGTATCTTTCGTTTATCACATGGAGTATGGGCCCATGCACGACAACCAAAAATTTTGAAATGAGAGATTTTTGGTTTCTTACCACACCAAGCTTTGAAAGCAGTGATTCCCTTCAGTGATTTGTGAGGAACACGGTTATGAATGTATGTTGCACAATTTACGACTTCATCCCATAGATTTGGAGCCAATGATTTCGACTGTAGCATGCAATTTGTCATCTCTTTCAGTGCCCGGTTCTTTCTCCCAGCAACATCGTTCTGTTGCGGTGTGTAAGGCACTGTATGTTGGATCTTGATGCCCAATTCGGAACAAAGTTGTTGCATATCTTTGTTAACATCCTCCATTATCACTACGAAAGATTTTAATCCTTCCCTCAAACTGATTCTCAACGAGTGCTTTAAATTCTTTAAAATATTGAAAAACTTGAGATTTCAATGTCCAAAAATACACCCATGTGAAGTGAGAGTAGTCATCGATAAAAGTGATTACATACCGATATTTGTTGATTGAGGACTCAAGGAAGGGTCCTATGACATCACTATGAATCAACTGAAGAGGTGAGGATGTACTCCATGCTTATCCTTTGACAATTTTTTGCTCGGGATGCTTACCAAGAATGCAACCCTGACAGATCCCATTGGAAAATTTGATTTGAGGCAAACTGGTTACCATGTCTTCTTTGTTGAGTTGATGCAAGTACCTATAATTAAGATGCCCAAATCTCTCATGCCATAACCTGCTCTCTTCATTAGTATGAGTCAAAAATGTTGTACATACAGATTTGGGAATGAAATGAGAGAAGGAATACAACCGAGAGTGATGATCTGCAACACCGTGAGCTACTCGAGACCCTGTTTTAAGTCCAAAATCTCCACTAAATCTGGATAGAATTCGGCCTTTCTTCCGGAACCTGAATGTGTCATTTGATATATGGAAAGCAAGTTCATGGACAGCGAGGGGACATGCAGCACATTATTATCAAAATAGCCCCCTTCCAAAGAAACCATGCATTTACCACATACCTCAACCGGTACGTCGTCTCCCATGAGAATAGAAGTTCATGTGCACTCTTCGATGGACAAGAATGATTCGAAGCACCTGAATCAAGGATCCAAGTGGATGGAGAGGATGTGACAGCCATCAAAGCATGACCATCGCGAGCTTTTCCTCTTCCTTCGGTCGATTTTCTTCATTCTTCTTCCTTCCATTTGTCGGGACCATGAGATTGTTTTGTTGTAGCATCTTCGCCATCTCATCTATAGTTTTCCTCATACAAGAATCTTCGAGATGATAACCTTTTTGACAATAGTTGCATTTAGATCTTTCCTTTTTCTTCTTCCCTTTGTGATCTGAAGAAGATTCATCTGTCGGTTTCGAGAACTTTTCCTTTCTAGCCTCGAGGTTTTTTCCTTTCCCCTTTTTTCGATCTTTGAAATTCGGTTTGCTTGCTTCGTTTGCTGCAAGAGCATGATCTCTAGAACCCTTTTTGGAGCCCATGGAAACTAATTTTGCCTGCTCTTGAGTGAGTGCTTCAATAAAATCATCAAAAGAGGGCATTTTCCACTTCTGAGTTGTTAATTTTGAAGCATGAAATGAGGAAACAAAAACTGAATAATCGAGATCTAGTTTTGAGAGAAAGGAAAGGATGAGTTGCTCATTTTTTTTCACTACTTTGCAATCTTTAAGCTGAACTAAAAGAGATTTAAATTTTGTAAAATACTCTTGCAAAGAATCAAAATTTGACAGATTCAAACCTATGAGCTCGTTCTCCAAACTGTAGGCTCGAATTTCATCCTGTTTACTGAACAACTCTTCCAACTCGGTCCAGACCCCGTTGGGGGATGATGCGGTGTCGACATGGAACATCAAGTCTCTTGATATGGAGAGACATATTAGCCCAAAGGCTTCATCCATTAGATTGAAATACTTTGCCTTCTTCGCAACATTTTTTGGCTCAACTTCCATACACAATGTTATCCGATAGAGACCTTTGCTTCGGAGAGCAAGGGTGATCTTGGCTTTCCATTCAAAGTAGTTGAATGGAGTTTAGGACAACATGCTTAGGCTGAAGGTGTTGATCCATTGATTTTTGTTGCCCCCTTTGATGATCTTTCAGTTGCAAATAAAACTAGTATACCTCTCCCTCAGATTCCCTGAGGCTCTGATACCATGTAAAATTCTGAGACCCGAGAGATCTAGAATTCGATGAGAAAAATAACACTAATCCAATGAATTTGCAAATAAACAAAGAAGAGAGAGATAGAGAAGAATTTACTCCACAAGAATGAATGTATTCACAATATGTTCGAAATTACAATGAGATCAATCCAATATGTAGAGAGGAATTGATCTTATCACTAATAATAGCAACTGCCACTAAAAGCAATGTAAAAATGGCTAAAGTGCATGCCTAAACCTCTAAAATAGATAACCCACACCTAACATGAGTATGATATGCTGAAAAGTGCGAGTTCACTAATTGATTAGCTAAACATGCAAAGTTTACTAAAGAAAGGGGGTAAATCCCTAAAATCAAGGGACAGTTTCCTTGATTTAAGGAGGAAGTGTGTTCTACTTCCTTTAGGTGTTTAAACTATGCATGGAGGTTGGAAAGGAGCCACTAAGTGGATTTCTAATTAAAGAACTCGAGATTAACTCCATGTCAATATCCCTAAATTTAAGGAAAACTCCCTAAAAACAAGGAAAGTGTCTCCTACCCTCTCTAGAAAGTCGAATCAAGTGAGGAAAAATGCATCGGGATGCATTAACCAAGGTCTAGGTGCCTAAGAAAAGTAATACACCAAGGGAAGTTAGGATTATGCTCTAACACATACCATGTAAAATTCTGAGACACGAGAGATCTAGAATTCGATGAGAAAAATAACACTAATCCAATCAATTTGCAAATAAATAAAGAAGAGAGAGATAGAGAAGAATTTACTCCACAAGAATGAATCTATTCACAATATGTTCGAAATTACAATGAGATCAATCCAATATGTAGAGAGGAATTGATCTTCTCACTAATAATAATGATTGCCACTAAAAGCAGTGAAAAAATGGCTAAAGCACATGCCTAAACCTCTAAAATAGATAACCCACACCTAACATGAGTATGATAGGTTGAAAAGTGTGAGTTTACTAACTGATTAGCTAAACATGCAAAGTTTACTTAAGAAAGGGGATAAATCCCTAAAATCAAGGGACAGTTTCCTTGATTTAAGGAGGAAGTGCGCTCTCCTTCCTTTAGGTGTTTAAACTATGCATGGAGGTTGGAAAGGAGTCACTAAGTGGATTTCTAATTAAAGAACTCAAGATTAACTCCATGTCAATATCCCTAAATTTAAGGAAACTCCCTAAAAACAAGGAAAGTGTCTCCTACCCTCTCTAGAAAGTCGAATCAAGTGAGGAAAAATGCATTGGGATGCATTAACCAAGGTCTAGGTGCCTAAGACAAGTAATACACCAAGGGAAGTTAGGATTATGCTCTAACAAATTTGCTATTCAGAACCTTCGTAACTCAATGTGTCAACAAATGGCGACTCCATGGGCTATTACATCATATTTTTTATGTAGGGCAGAACCATAAAGGAGATTTTCAGAGCCCTTACCACCAAAGAGACTTTTGTGCTCTTTCCTATAATTATAAACTAAGGTAACAAAATCTCACAACAATTGGCATTAAGCTTGAAGTTGTCACTCATTGTAGAATGATTTTTAATGAACCAAATTGATTCATCAACAGAATATCCAAAAACATAGGACAAAGAGTTGAAATCCATATATATATATATATATAATTGCTAACAAATGAATGATGAATTTCAGCAATCTACATTGACGGTCATGAGATGAAGGGGTGTGACCCTTGATTGCTTTATTATTATTATCATTATTACTTCATTGATGTTATATGACTTAATATTCATTACATTGTCTCTCCCTTCAGGGATGCTTTGTTCTCAAAGCATAGTTAGGAGAACTGTGTCTCCATTCCTGCTTGCTTCTCTCACTAATTTGGATGTTGTGTTGACAAAGGAAACAAGATTGGAAGAACTTTGAAGTGCTGAAGAAAATTGTCGCATTGTGAAAGCCCCAATATACCCTAATTCAATTGTCTATGACACTATATGGTGTGATATTTTACTAAAATTTCTTCAACACCATTCTCAGTATACCTTTGAAAACAAGTCAAATTGGCATCACAATATTTGGAATACACATTGAGTTTTGCTACATTTGATGTTAGTATGTTGATTTTTGCATGTTACCATTCTTGTGATTTGGATGACAATAGGATTTAATAGTTGAGTTTTTTGATATATTAATATCGAGTACCGATTCTTCGATGTAAATTGATTTATCAATCCATTTAGGCTGAGATATGATTTCGACAATAGTGGCATATGGACCATCACCCATAATGGCATCTGCAAGTGTTTCCTTGTCAACTGATGGCTTGTTGACAATAAATAAATCTTCATGAATGACACTTACGTTTTGTAAGAGTTCTTTTATTCATTGTAAAGGCAATCACAACATACTACAAGGGTTTACTAATATAAAATCAACACATAAAATACAAGTGCACAATAAAGCCTCACAACAAATGAAAATATACATCAAATTCTCCATTAAACTTGCCAAAATGATGTACAATGTAACCCAAGGGGACAGCTCTTCAATCACCAAATTCTCCACCCTCACGATGGAGAGAGAGCTCCCCTTTATCTAGAGTGAGTCTCTTTTCTCATACAAATAAAATATTATTATTTTCTAGCTAACTCCATGACAAGTCCAACAAATATTTTAATAATGGAGTTGTTAGAGCTCTCCTAAATCCATGGTTGACCATGTTACATCATGTGGAAATTAGCCTCTCGGAGGCAATTCGCCCTCATCCAAAAATAGTAATAGTATGCACCAAAAAATGCTCTTGGAGGGGGTGCACCACCAAATAATAGGGATCAAACCAAGTCAAATGCCAAGTGCCTACATGGAATGCACTCTCCAAGAATGTGCATGCATGCAACCACTCCACACATGTGAATTCCAAGGTAGCCAACTCCATGGATGAATGTGCAAGATGATAAGGGAATGGAGCAGTCCACAAGCAAAGATGTAGTCAAAACCCAAAATAGTAAGTGGACCATCTCCATAAAGCAAATCCAAGGAGATAAGAGCGAATTAGGGTTTTGACCATGACAAAACTTCATAAAATAATAAAATATATATCTCCAAGAATAGTAGTATATGTCTCCACAAGTGCACCCTCCAATAATATCCAAAAATAGAAAGAAAAAACCTTCCACATGTGTGCCCTACAAGAATAATCTTCAAAAATAGAAAGGAGACTAGGTATAAGAGCATGCCAAGTCGCATGTGTGACACTCCTCATGTCCACACACCTCCCAATAACAACCTCCATAACAACCCCAAATAAAATAATATATACTTTCCAAGTCAAAGAGGTGAGGGCACTCTACACATCTCAAGCTCATCACTAGTAGACAATACATTATCCTACTAAATTTCTCCTATAAAATTCTTACCAACGCTTTAGCACTCTAAGTCAAAGTTCAAACATTTCTCTTTTGATATTATTTGACCTAAAAGACGAGGTTCATGAAACGTCAGTATATCTTGGATAATATTGTTCTGATCTAGCAAGGTATAGAATGGGCCCATTCTAATGGTTTCAATATACAATATATGGTAATTGATTTTCACAAACCCTGTGATCAACAAGAGTGGTGGATCATCTTAGATGTTTGCACCCTCAACTTTGGCCCCTACTTCATTCAAGTTCTTGAAACCCTTTTAGTCATTGCCTCAATATGCCATTCAATTAATGAAATTAAATCTCAAGAGATTGGCTTGAATAGATCTACTCGTCAAGATACCCCCTAAAGTCAATATTGCAAGTAATGGCAACCAAAAAGTTGTGTTATTTATTATAATGGAGAGCAAGGTTTAGCAAAAGATAAAACCTACACATCAATTCTATATGGAATGCCTTGACACCTTTTACTTGGTGTTTGATTCTAAAATTTAGTGTCAAGTGACCATGTGTTATATATAGAGCATCAACCCTCTTATAAAGTCACTAGAATGTGGAAATTTCTCAGAATTCGGAATTCAGAAATTTCACCTCTTAACAAGAGGCTTCCCGGATCTTAACCTTGTGAATTCAGCCTTAGGGTTGTTATGAAAAAAAAATAAGTGGCAACGGACAATATTTCAAACCTTAACAACTCCAAATATCTAGGCAATCCAAGAGAAAAGACACCAAAGTCTTTCAATAAGTTTCAACCCTCTAGGGAAATCCTATGATGATTTGTCATGCATAGACCAGATCTTAAAACCCTTATTTATAGCAGTAAGTACAGCAATAAAACAGCCCTTATCTTCTTCAATTACAATGTTAAATCCCTTAACATAATTACCCTCTATGTATGTCAAATCAGCAGGACATATATAGTTGGAAATTACAAACCATGAAGAACATAGATAGCTGAAAATCAAATCTGCAATTACAGAAGTATTGGACAGCTAAAAACTTCATTATATGCATAAGATGAAGTCCATGTACATACTGTAGCCTTACGACAAGGCTACTGCAATCCACTAACTCTCCAAAACCCTAGCTAAGGAAAACAATGAAAACCTTTAGCTCACAAGGAGATCCAACAAGCATGGATCACTCAAGCTAGTCCTCCAAGGCAAGATGCCTCCTCTTCTTCACCAAATACAACCTAGGGTTTCATTTCAAAACCCTGATCTCCAAACATGCAAGGGATGAAACCCTAACCTTAGACTTCAAGATGCTCCAAGAAGATCAAGAAACCCTAGTGACTCCAAGAGAGAAAGAGATCAAGTACAAATGAAGATGAAAGAGAAAAAGAGGATAAATAGTGCGCTCCTCCTGGTCACATCTATACACAAGAGAAAATAACAATGATGAGCGAGTAAAGGACTCTCTTCAAGGAAGGCCAACAATACAATGTGGCCAATGCCCTTGCAAGCAACCTATGATAATCACATGTAGGCTAACACATGTGGAGTGGTGCACTCCAAGGGCACACATGTCAAGCTCCAAGGTGATGGTTTACACAATAAGGGCTCCAAGATGATGTAGTTGATGTCGTACACAATAAGAGCACCAAGATAATGTCGCTACACAAGGTGTGTCCACATTCCTCCACCATAAGCCCATACAAACTCTATCACTCACCCTAAGCCATGTACTCCACTGGATCCACTCCCCTTGCATGAACATAGTCGCAACCTAGGCATCCCCAAGCCAACTCCAATCCTCCATCTAGGAATCCAAGCTACCTGATGTTGTCTAGGGACTAATGTCCTTCTCCAAGATGTTAAATTTGGCAACATCGATAGTCATTCTCCAATGAGAGGCCATATGGGCCACCCTGAGGCTAGCCAGGAAGATTTGGAGAATCAACCAATCTTGTGAGGTATTGACAAAAGCCAGGGGGAACGTACAACCTCTGTGAGTCAAACCAAAAGTCAAGACGAACGAGATGCTATGTAAGTCTAATGCAAAAGTTAGGGGGAACATACAACCTTTGTGACCATAGACAGTCTAGTGCAAAAGTCAGGGGGACCGTACAACCTCTATGAGCATAATCAAACTAGTGCAAAGGTCAGGGGGGACGTACAACCTCTGTGAGCCTAGTCAAGCCTTGTGAGCCATGAGCAAAAGTCAAGGCATCTAACAAAAGTTAGAATGAATATAAAATTCCTATCAGCTAGAAACAAATGACATTCCTAATATTGCAAATGATAAAAATGTATTGATCTAGTGCGTTGGCACGTGTAACAATATCCACCATGAAGAGAAATTCGAATTGTCCTGTAAAAAGTCGAGTTGTAACTGAAGTCTCAAGTCTAGTTCTATCTTCGAACTAAAGTGTAATGCTGAATTGTAACTGATGTCTCAAGTCTAGTTCTATTTTCGAACTAAAGTGTAAAGCTGAGTTGTAACTGAAGTCTCAACTCTAGTTCTATTTTCGAACTAAAGTGTAATGCTGAGTTAAGTCAAGCATGCTTTCACACCTCTATTTTGAGCCCTCTCCACTTCTCCTCCATTCCTTTATAAGCAGAGGTTGACCCCTCTCTTCAACCAGTTCGTTTGCAGGTTAAGGGTGAAGCTAGAAGCGCATATCAGTGAGATAGAGGCAGCAAAGAGTGTTGTAAAGGCAGCATACAGAGGCAGCAAACAGTGTTGTAGATCAGCTGAACAGAGGCACATATCAATCCTCTAGTGACAGCAATACAAGTGCTGAACAGAGGCGTATATCAGTCCACTAGTGACAGCAATACAAGCACTGAACAGAGGCGTATATCAGTCCACTAGAGATAGAAATACAAGCGTTGAACAGAGGCGTATATCAGTCCACTAGTGACAGCAATACAAGCACTGAACAGAGGCATATATCAGTCCACTAGTTACAGCAATACAAGCGCTAAACAGAGGCGCATATCAATCCATTAGTGGCAGCAATTCAAGCGCTATACAGAGGCACATATCAGCACCATAAAAGCAGCTGTACCAGTGCTAAATAGAGGCATGTAACAGTCAATCAGAGGCAGCAACAACAGCCCATATCAGCGCTGATATATCAGTTCATAAGAGGCAGTGTATCTCATTCTTTGAAGGCAACTCGGATACATCTATATCAGCGTGGTCTCTTAGGTCTCTGTCAGGTCAGAGTCAACTTGGCAAGCTCTTTAAGAGCAGAGTTTTCATGGTGGATGTTTGTAAGTCATCTTACATTATTAATGCAATAAAGGAATATCGTTTGCTGGAGTTTTTCTCCCTGTACAGGGTTTCCCCAGGGTATATGTGTTGTTGATGTGCATACTTACGTATCTACATGATTATTGCTATTCAGTTATGATTCTATATTGTTGAAATGTATTAAGCTGGAATCAAAGTGTTGAAGATTTTAAAGAAATATTCCGCATAAGAAAATCAAGCTCAAAATTTAACACAAGATGCACAACACTCCTCCTAAGCAAGGCGTTCTCCAAGCAAGTGAACCTCTCCATGTGGCCAACATGAAGGATATACCCCAAGCTGTGAATAGAACTCCAATTCCCTAGGGAAGAATGCCAAGCAAGCACCCAATTGATGTCAAGCAACCACCAAGTAAGCTATCTCCAATGTGCAAATCCATCACGGACCATCTCCCATGCGCAAATCCATCTCAAACCATCCAAAGGCTGAACATACACCATGTACCCAAAATCTCATGAAGCATCCCCAAACATGGTGTAAACACTTTCAAAGTAAATTGAAAGTTAACATAGACGACATTGGGTGTTGTGGATCTACCCCGAGTATATTTTCAAGTTTATTTGCATTCCTTTTTCTTCTCAAGCTTCCACAAAGGACTTATGTTAATATGTGGTCAATAGCATTGAAAAGGTGGCAAAATGGCTTGCAAGACCCCTTTCGTTAGCTACTCAATATCAAATTTGCACTAAGATCATAGCCACCAACCACACCTACTATTCATCATGGACTTCCTCACTAGTTACTAATGCTAACATTGAAAAGCTTCTTCATGCATTTTTTGGGGGCCAACTAGAAGGCTAAAAGAGGCTTCCATAGAGTAGACGACAGTATATGTTGCAATCCTAAAGCTCAGGGTGGGTTGGGAATCATCAATATTCATAAACAAGGACTTGCCTTATGTGCCAAATGGATTATTCACTCTATGTAAAGGGACAAAACTTCGTAGCTTCTCCCACGAAAAAGCATATGTTTCAATGCACCTTGTGGGAAGAACGAGTTAAAAGGCCTAGATTTTCAGTGCCTTCTTCTAATTTCAAGGAGATTTGAAAACCTAGGAAGTTGTTAAACGCATTCTACATTAGAAGGGAAAAGTTTCAGCATCAAAATTTGTATGAATGAGAATTGCATGTGGTGATACCCTATCATTCTTGATTAAGGCAACCCTTTGCTTGAAAGCACCTAGATTTTTATTCTTCATGTTTATTGCAAAGGAATCAAGACAACTCCAATATATCTTCTCTTCTAAACCTAGCCAGTGGATTCCCTAGAATTAGCTAAGAAAAATTTCCATTTAGTGATTCAAATAAATTCATTTTTAGAAGAATTGGTCTCTCTTGAAGTTGGATTGTCAAGCCTCCAAAAATTGGTGGAAGGATTAGCCATGCTTGTACAAGAAGCCCCTCACTAGGTATAAAACAATTTAAGTCTACAGTTGGCTTATCCCTGCTCCAGTAATTGATTTGCACTTGAACATGCTTTGGACAATTCATTACGATCTGAACACTTTGTTATTTTGACTTCAATCAATCCAAAAATCATTGTTCAAGACAAGAAAAGCTATATTTTCTCTGTCGCTAATCCATGAGGAATTGGCTACAAGGAAGAGCCTTTGTCATTTTGGGTGGCCTTTCCCTTTGTGTGACTTTTGTGGCAAGGCCAACACTCTCCAGCATAGTGTTTGGTTTTATTGTAACACTCATGATACCTAGGAACAAGCATAACGCCTTTGCAAGTAGTATGCAATGTTCATGCACAAAACACTCATGGAACGTTCCTTTGTGAGGAAACAAAAAGCTTTGGACTATTAATCTCTATATGGTTTGGCATGCTTTTAGAATTCTAATTTTGTGTCACGTTTGGAAACCCAAAAATTGTATTTTGTTTAGACATAAGGAGCCGAACATGGCACTTTCATGATGACAAGATATGTATTGTGGTCAACCTTCCATTGGAAAACCAAGTGGAAGTGGGGAAGTGTCCTTAAGAGTTTAAGTGTTTAAACCAGTTGTTGGAGTACTAGGACAGGGCCAAAGCACTCCAACTCACATTCACACATGCCTTCACATGTGTCTACACATGAATCAATATATCCCAACACCACCAAAGGGATAGCCAACAATTGAGGAAAGGACGAAGTTTGGGTACAGATGACCACATGGTTGTCATGACGAGGCCCTTTTCCTTTCTCTTGACAAAAAGGTGTGGTGTATTCCCTTGACCATTTCTAAGGGGTTTGGGGAGGTTAATGAAAGTAAAAGTTGCAATCCACTAGACGTTAATGATCCATCTACACCATTTGACTAGCCCAAGCCTAGAGATGACGACCTAAACCCTATGGATGTTGTATGTGCATAAGCCCTCATGATGATGCTCTCTTTCTATGTGCCCTTTAGAGCACTTGTTAATATTTTGATTATGATTGTAATATTGAATAAGATATTAGCTTTGCTAGTCTTTGATGAGGATTTTGTGTATGTATTGTCCTTTTTTTGTTTTTTTGGATTTTCTGTCAAATCAAGAGTTCATTTAATATACCTCTATATGACTCTACAATGGTAGTCAACGTGATTTTTTGCGCGCAACCTTCTTTTGCAAAATTCTCTTCTAATTTTTTGAATAATATAAGATGTATTTTTACAAAAATAAAGCATATTTATTTCCTAAAATACCAGTGTTCCATGGGTACGTGTCCCGAGGGTGGGGGGAGCACCCCCCACGTTTCCCTCACACCTGGGACAACGGGGCACCTGGGGAAACGTTTCTCGACGTCCCCGTTTAGGGGAAATGCAGGGAGATGCACAGGGTGTGTTTCCCCAGTGTGGGGGGCACATTTCCCCAAAAGGGGTGCTTTTGGGCATCCCCCCTTGAAAAGCAAGGCTTTGGGAGTTATCCCCTCCAAAGGGGGACTCTTGGGCGTACCCCCTATATTTTTTCCTTGTAAGACTTAAAATTAAAAAAACAAAAACAATTTATTAAAATGTTAAAAACCCTACCTCACATATTTACCTTGGGCTACTAATAATTATGATTTATCATTGCTTTACACTCATTTGACATTTACATTTCAGCCCGTGAGTTATTTGGTAGACATTGAGCCCATTGTTAATTTTCAGTTTTAACATGAGTCATGACTCTAGATACGGATGACCTCATATTGAGTCTTTGACTCATCACTCTTTACTATTTTTGAGTTTGAGTAATTTCATTTTACTATTTCAGACGTTTATATCTATTATTTTGCTTAGTACTAATTTAGTAATTAGATTTTAGAATGATGAATGATGAAATTAAATCAATGTATATAGTATTTTACTATATATGTTTCATTTATGATTTATGAATCCATGTATTTCATTACTGAATCTGAATCWGAATCATATTGATTATTTATATCATTTACAAATTTGAATTTAGTACTAGTTTACTATTTACTATTTATACTGCACAATGATGAATTTACATGGACTAAATTGTTATTGTTGGGATTTTATCATTAATATTTATATATATTGTCTTATAATTTTAGAGACAAGGACCCCTATGCTAGGGACCCCCTCGTCCCCCCGTCCCTCCTAAATTTGGGGTTGCTCCCACAAGTCCCCCATGTGCATCTCCCCGCTCTCGCGCACCCCGTCCCGAAAGCTTGGTGGAACATTGTAAAATACACTACAAATAAAAATTGGCCTTCAAGAAAGGATAGCATAACAAAAAGTAGATAGCATCCCTAGAAAATCCCAATTAATAGCCACGAGAGACAAACCTATTATGAGAATCGAAGAAACCCTAGGTAGGGTTATGATATCGAAAACATAATCTCCATAAACACTGAACAATATTATTATTGAATGGTAAAATATAACAATGAGGGTCCTCACTCTTATACAGAGCTTAAGAGACCAAAACCCTAAACCTGGGAGACTAAAACCTTAAAAGATTAAAACCCTAATCTTTAAGCGAAAGTCACTAAGGTGACTTTATTACATGGGTAAGCCTTATATCTCTAATACCCCCTAGAAGGCTTATACTGCTGAAAGATAACAAAATGAAATCAAATACATACTTTGAATGTAAAACACATAAACTGAATACTCAACATCAGTAACATCCTTTTCGAAGCTTCTTCTTTGAACACAATTCTTGGACTAGTTTGAGCTCCATCAAGCTGCCTCATAACCGTCATAACGGTGTAGCTGCTGAGTTGAATTCCCGAGTTCCCGGATTCCACCTCCCCAAACTCCCGAATCACAAATCTCCCAAAGTCAATTATTGGACAACAATCCACATGCATGTCACGTAACCTCACTAGTAGACTACAATCCACATGCATGTCTCTCCAACTAATGAGGGATATTTCCCTAGATTCACAACTTTTTAACTAATTGGGCAACAATCCATTTTGAGTTGTTAACTGATCCCTTCCTGTCTACAAAGCGTGTTCTTTTCTAAAATGCATAAAATACATTTTCTTCAATAGATTCTTCACTACTGTCAGCATCCGGTGGATGTTCAATCATGGCTCATTGTCTACAACAATATGATTCGCATACCATAATATGTTTAGTAGCATCGTATCCAAGTTTAGACACGCAAGTAAAATGAGAAATGGAATATTCTAGCACTTTATGTGCTATTTCACCTGCTCCAATCGTTACAGCCAGCAATCCCAAAGCCTGTGCAGCTAAGGCCATTTCAGGAAAACCATGTTTCATTGATTTGTGCCGACTAATCAAACTCGACAGCACACTCTTGCTTTGTATTGGAGGTCGACAAATCACAGCTTGACATTTATCATCAAGTGACATAAACTTTGATAATGTTTTGGAGTTTTCTTGAGAAGTCTTTTTGCCCCGCAATTCGTATAACTAGAATTCAATGTAGACATGCATTAACACCCTTCAACTTCTCTGCCCTGCATACTAACAATTACGTCCCGACAGTGGAATTCTCACAGCAGTTTTTTCCCCTCAATGTGTGTTTCTATTACTTCTGCAAATTTGTGGTCAAGCTCTCAAGCACCCAACTGTGGCATTGTACAGTCTTCCTCTCAGAGCCGATGTCTCATCTGGCAGCTTACTCCAGCAACTACACCTGCGCTTTATTACTAAAAATTACCACTGGAAATAATTGTAATAAGGTTCGAAATCAGAAACCCTAAAGTGTTGGTGTTCAAATTCAAGAAAATCATGCCGAAAGCCCTCGTAGGCAGCCTGTTTCAATCTGCATTAGCTCAGATACCCAACGTTTGCGGTCACGTAATAGGGAAACCGTCGTGTCACCCGAAACCATGTCGAATAACTCGATACCCTTGCGTCGCGACTGAATCTGTTTCGCAACAGGACTTGGATGTATAAAGTAAGTTTTCAAAAAGAAATTATTCCGTACAGTAGCAATCTCAATCAATCTTCGGATATATGTTCTGTGGGTCTCTTCTAATTGCTGACAGGTCAAATCAGACATCCACCGCCTTATCTTCTACTGATTGTCGTGTGGGTCTCTTATATAAGCTATCGGATGGGTGATGTAGCACTTGCACACTTTCTCCTTTATAATTATTAAATAGTCTCTTACCCAATGGTTGGATGGCCCTCTTTACCTTTCAATTGATTGCTTAAACTTGGTCATGATTATCTCCCTGCTCTGATACCATATTACAAGAATGGAAGAAACCCTAGGTAGCATTACAATACCGAAAACATAATCTCCATAAACATTGAACGATATTATTATTGAACAGTACAATATAACAATGAGTGTCCTCGCTCTTATAAAAAGCTTGAGAGACCAAAACCCTAACCCTAGGAGGCGAAAACCTTAAAATACGAAAACCCTAATATTTTAACCTAAAGTCACTAAGGTGACTTTATTACATGGGTAAGCCTTATATCTCTAATAAATCCAATTCAGTGACAGCAAGGTGCTTCTATAGCCCCCACAAAGGTTTGATTCCTCACAAGAAATGTTTGACACACTACCAACAAGGTGGCTGTTAAGTCGGGTCCCTTAATTGTTCAATGTAAGCCACGTCACACCTCTTGATAGGTGATGGATGCTCACCACTGCCATGTAATGAGGAAGCATTATTCAAAAAAAATCCCAAGTAAAACGTTCCATTCTGCATTTGCTACCTGATGACGGTTGATGAGTTCAACCGAAACAAATAGGAATAAAATCTTCATATGCAGTATACCCCAAAATCATGCATGATATGTTGACCCACGAAGAAAATCTACATTTCATGAACATATTACTAAATGGGAGAATGCTGTGTTGCACTGAGTTTCAGAAATTTGGGAAACAGGGAGATGAGGGAACAGGCTTCAAGTACAATTGGAATGTACACCAAATTACTAGGGGATGAACAAATGGGAATGTAAAAAAGTATTTAAAAAAAAATTAAACATCAAAAATGATTAAACATTTGAAAACTAGGATTTCAGAATATAGCGTTATGAGACAACTCAATAAAAGTAGCAATTCTTAAATAACAGATTGGAAGGACCTCTGTGTACATATCAATACCCTGGGAAAAAAGGAATAGATAGAGTACATGGTATTAAAAAACATACAACATAGTATTCCAACACGCATTGCATAGATAATATTCGTTATTGTCCAAATGTTCAACCAATAAGTCAGTAATTTTTGGAGAACCAATGCCACATGAGCGGCAGTTTGGATAGGGGGCATCCAATCCTCCCCATTTTTGGCAGGAAATGTCTAGGAGATGTCAGGAAAGTCTCTGCATCCTTAGGGATGTCCCCTTCCAAACAGGGACTTATCCTTGCAGTCCCCGAGTTCCATGGAATGGGAAAACCTAGGAGATGCATCTACCAAGGGTGGGGACAAGTTCCCACACAACATTGGGGGCATGTGGAAAAGACACCACTGTAACGTAATTGATTGTCTGATATATAAAGGTTGGATCATTTATTATTTTATTTCTTGTTGGGGTATGTGATCTCCTACAGCAAAGGCGCAGCAATGATAAGCATATTTAGACCAGCAGATCAATACCATCTTTGGGTTCTATCTAGCAGCGGTTATTGTGAGTTTGGGTGGGGGTGGCAGTTATGAGGCGTAGCAACAGCAGTCATAGGTAGAGGGAGCATGCATGTGCCAGCCTTAGAGAACTATAGATTTAGCTATCTTTTATTAGAAATCGCTTTCCTTAATTAGATTTGTTTTTACAGAGAGTGTTGTTTACCTCTAAGTTCAGGTGTTTTTCCACTTTAGAAAGGGTTTGATTTCTGTTATATTTAGAAAGTGTTTTTCATCAGTTTTAGCATGAGCTCGAAGAGTTTCTGGATTTAGCTAGGCTCTAGTTCCTAAGCAGAGATCCCATGCACGCCTGGGCACACATTTCTAGGCAGTTTATTGTTAGGGTTTCCATTCTTAATCTAGGCACACCAAAGGGATGATCTAATTTTGTAATTCCTTAGCCTTTCCTTCATCTCTAAAAGAAATGCAGGTTAGCGATGTTATCCATTCAGTTTTGAGGGATTGCATTATAATTTTCTTCTTTCAGTTAACAGTAGACAGATGTGATTCAACATATTTTGTACTTGCTGTTTGCATTTTGAGAGCGATGTGTTAGCAGATCTAGTGTTCAGATTTCTGATGTTTTGAGAGGATGTTAATCAGTTTTAGAGTTCCTATCTTTTGGGTTTTGACTTTTTAGTGCAGCTCTACTTTACATCATCTGAAATTTAACATGGTATCAAAGCACGTTTTCTGAAATCTTCCAGGAATCCATGTATGGATATGGCTGCTCTCTGTGAGAGGGAGTTGTTGGAGGATTTCAGTGGGTGTGATGCCCTAGCATCAGTTATAGAAGCGGATCCGTGGATCCGTGCTTGGGTGAGATGCTTGTGAGACTCCAGCGATTGGAGTGTTGTTCATGCCTAAGAGGGGCAATCTACACCAATGATATGTTGTTGGTCTGATTTGTTTTCATGCTACACTATTTGGTTGAGGTGTGTTCCAAAAGTTGCAGATATGACTAGTCTCAATCTCAGACAATGTAGTCGTCTAAAGGGTGCTTCCAACTTTACACCTTGAAAGTGTAGATTGCAGATGGTACTAGAAGAAATTGATCTATGGTGTTTTGTGGATGCTAAAATTGCAACTATATCGATCTTGTGCAATTGGCCCAACACAAAAAGAAGACAACCAAAGCAAAGACGACAACAAAGGAGATGTATGATGCCTTGATCACTCTATACTATAGTGTGAACATCTCTCACAAGATATTGCTAAAGAACAAGCTCACTGCCACATGCATGAATGACACAGAAAGAGTGGCCAGTGACCTAATGAAGATTATCGAGCTTTGAGATGCTCGCTAGTATCTGGATGAAGGTAGAGGATAAAGAGTTTGTGCCCATAGCATTAAATGAGTTGTCTTTATCTTGGGACCCATTTGTGTGTGGTGTCAAGGCTTCTGAGAAGCTTCCCAGCTTTGAGAAGCTTTGGGATGATTTCATCGAGGAGGAAACCAAGCTAGAGATAGTTTCAGCCAGAGTGAAGGAGATCTAGAAGGTGTAGGATGAGAAGTTGGTCCCCGTAGCACTAAATGGATTCTCTTCATCTTGAGACTCATTTGTTTGTAGTGTTTGTGCTCATGAAAAGATTCCCAACTTTGAGAACCTTTGGGATGATTTCATTGAGGAGGAAACAAGGCTAGAGATAATTTCACCCAGAGTGAAGAATATCCAAAACCTAACCCTCATAGGGTAGATGTGGAGATGAAGTAAGAAAGGAGGACTTGCAAGAGGTCAAAAGGGCAAGGAAGAATTAGATTCTTCGAACCAAGAGTAGAAAGACTCGTGTCATGTGAAGTAGAAGCAAAGCAGATGAATTGACATCCAGACTTGAGACAGCTTTCTCTGTGGTATCGTGCCTTCCACTCACATCATTTCTGGTGTAGGTTGGTATGTGGAATCTGGATAGTAGAGCATCAAAACACATTACCTTCAACAATAAGTCTTTCTGCAAGCTTCAAGAATGACAGGATGGCATACAGGTGGAGTTGGGAAATGATGCCACTTATCCTATGACTAGAGTGGGCTATATCTCTTTCCACATGCCTTAAGGTGATCTTTTAGAGTTACATAATGTCTTGTATGTTCTAGGTTTAACTAAGAATCTTCTTTCAATTTCTTGCATGACAGATCTACAGAGTATCACTGAGTTTGATCATCAACCAATGATCATTGAAAAACGCAACCTAACCCTTGTCTAGTTTTGGCAAAAGGAGTGCGTGAAGGTGGCCTTTTTAAGTTGCTAGTAGATCCAATGAAGAATGGCACTTTAGTGCATTATAGTGACAATCTGTCCAAGTTATGGCACAACCAATTTGGTCCCCTGTGTTAGCTTTCAAAGTCACTCTGAAAGTGTTTACACCATGTGTGGGGGTGCTTCTTGAGATTTGGGGTACAAGGTGTACGATTAACCCTTAGATGGTCCCTTATGGACTAGCACATTGGAGGTGGTTTACAGTTTACTCACTGGTTGCTTAACCTTAGTTGGACACTTGCATCACATTCTTCCTTGGAGCATTGGAAATCTTCAGATAGCTTGGCACATTCTTCATGATGGCCACCTATAGATTGGTTGATTGCTTGAGAGGACTCCCTACACTGGAAGAGAAGAGTTTGCCATTCCGGAGGCAGGCATTGAGCCCTAGAAAGCATAGGGTGGCTTGAATACTTGCATGGAGGCATGGAGTTGACTTGGAGACACCTAGGTTGCAATGTGTTCATGCAAGTGGAGAGGAACCGGTGGAGCACATGGATTAGGATGAGCGTTGGAGTCCTTGGAGGCTCATAGGAGGAGCATTGGGCACATCTCATAGAATGCCCTTGTATTGGAGCCTTGTTTGTGTTGATGCTAGTATTGATGCTAGCTTATGGAGAATCTTAGGTGGAGATAGGGTTTTCTTGGTTTTCCCTAGCTAGGTGTTTTGCATAGCTTGGAGGGTTGTACCTGTTGATGTTTTTGTAGCTTAGGGAGGTCTTCCCACTAGAGGCCGTGGTGTCAGCTAAGTCACAAGGTTCACCGAACCTAAAGCTTGAGGTTCGAAATTCGGCGAACATCAAGGTTTGCCGAACCTAATGTCGAACCTAAACAAACTCGAATGTGTGCCCGAATTCGAACCTTGGGACGAATTTGAAGGAGAATTTTATTGAGGTTTGGGATGAGGTTTCTTAGGTTTCAATATATATAGCCGAACCTCATCCGAACCTTATTGGAAAATTCGAACCCGGATCGAACCTAATCGTTACCGAACCTGAACTCGAACCCAAACCATGTGACTTAGGGTGTCAGGCATGTGATAATCCTCATTGGCACCTCACTGCACTTTCGTTGGGGTGAAAACCCCCTTGGATTGGAGCTAGGAGCTTTGTGGGTTTGGTGATGGGCTTTGTGGGCTTGTGATGGGGCTTCACACCCACAAGGGGGATTAATTATTCTAATTTAATGTTGAGTTTGTAAAGGGGCTTCTAACTCAGCCATTGGACTTGTATAAAAGGAGATCAAGGTCATTGTGCAATTTCATTGTTCTTGTGGATGCTTGGTGATTTCAGTCCAAGTGTGGTGACCTCAGTCCAGCCAAATGGAGGAGGCTGAAAGGCCTCAGATCTGTTGTGTTTGAATGTGTTTTGGGCAGGTTAAGGCAGCAGGAGACTCGGCCTAGTAAAAGGAGGCTGCCACAAGTCTTGCAGGGCTGCTACAGCCTTGGAGAAGCCTACCAACAGCAGGGAGGAGGTTCGGCCCAGCAAAAGAGAACAGTGGCAGACTGTGGGAGGTCTGATAAGGGCAGCCGCACGCCTGTAAGTGGAATCTGTGGCAACCGCAGGTCCTAGAGGGCTGCCACAATAGCTCAGCCATCAAAGGCAGGGAGCCACAGTCTATGGGAGAGGCCTGGCCAGCTTAGAAGAAACTACCACAGGTCAGTTAAGGGCAGTGGCAGCAGGGCAAACAGGTCAGCCAGGCTAGGAAAGGAAGCTACAAGACTGCGGGAGGCTCGCAGCAAAGGGAGGAGGCTGCTACAGCTGAACAGCAAGGTGCTGAGGGTGTTCTAGAGGCTCAGAGGTCAACTACAGGTGTGCTGGGAAGAGTCTTAGGGCTGGTATAACACCCTAACAGCAGAGCCTAAGAGCAGGTCTGCTGTAGCCCTTTAAGGCAGCCTTAGGACAGTCCTTTGAGGGCTGCAACAGCAGCTTTAGGACAGCTCATTGAGGACTGCTACAGCAGTCAAGAGGGCACGTTTTGTAGCATCAGTTGAGGTCTGTTACAGCCATCTTAGTGGCAGAGAAAGGGGCCAACCCCTGTGGTGGACTGCAGGCAGAAAGGGGCTGTTACAGCCACCCTGGTAGCAGCCAAGGAACCTCACCAAAGGACAGTGAAGAGCTGGAAGGACTCAGTAAGACTTGTGCAACAAATTGCAGAGGCAGTGGAGGGTTTGAGGAGGCAAGGAATGCCCTAACCCTTAGCCTCAGGACAGCAGCATTCGTATGGAAAGCAAGGAGGGTTTCAACATTGAGTAGGGGTTTTCTGTGTAATATGATTTCCCTTGTTTTGGCATTTTCTGTGCAAGAGTAAATTGGGCCATTGTCCCTGGTACGGGAGCCCATTTGTTTTAAGCCTTGTTCTGGGTTTAAGGACAAGTGATTTGGCATTGAATTCCTGTTTAATGTGTATGATCTAATTGCTGTTGTATGTTCCGCTGTGCTAAATAGTTAGGCATCTCAGTGTGTTTATGTTTATAGTTCAAATTGTGTAAAATTTGTGTATACTGTTGAGAACATAGACCAGACCTGAGGTGTGTGTGCACCGAGTTTGAGTGCACGTCGAAATCTAACAGTACCAGCTTGAAATAAGCTAAGAGTATGTACTCTAACTTCATCTCTTGTATATATATATATATATATATATATGAGGTTTGCAACTCCCCAAAAAAAAAATTCCCTAGCTAGGTGTTTTGGATAGCTTGGAGGGTTGTACCAGCTTGTGATAAACTAAGAGTATGTACTTGAACTTCATCTCTTGTACGTGTGTGTGTATATATATATATATATCAGGTTTTCAGCTCTCCAAATAAAATTTATTGCCGATATGATTTTCAGCTATCATTCTCTTCATGATTTGGTAATTTTTGGCACTTGTATGTCTTGTTGATTTGACATAAGTTAAGTCTGAAATTGTTAAGGGTTTTAACATTGATATTGCCCTAAAGTACATTTCCGCTTTGACTTATGCTTGATAAGATTGACCTCGACGGCTGAAATTTGTTGGCACACATTTGATATATTTTGTCTTGGATTGCCTTGTTGATTGGGGTTGAAAAGGAGTGAAATATTGTCCACTGTTTACTTCTGTAAATTATATTTCAGTCCACCCTAAGGCTGATAATTCACAGGGACTAGAGCTGGGAAACCTCTAGAAAGATGTGAAATTTCACAAAATTTTCTACATGGTGGAGATGGGCAATGATGCCACTTATCCAAAGCAGTGAACATAGATCAAGAGAGATTCTTGATTTGATTCATTCAGATGTGTGTGGACCGATGTCATTAGCTTCTTCGACAAGTAGTTTGTACTATGTCTCTTTTATCGATGATTCCTCTAGGAAGACTTGCATTTATTTTATGAATATTGACAATGAAGTGTTCAATACATTCACAGGGATCAAATCCTTGATCGAGAATCAGACAGATCGGAAGATAAAAGTGCTAAGGTCCAACAAGGGAGGAGAATGCACATAGAAGGACTTTGATGCATTTTGCAAAGATGCTCAACATAATGGGGCTGTAGAGAGGAAGAACTGGTCCATCTTAGAGAAAAGTTAAAACCAACACAATGATCCATGCCATGGATTTCCCCATGTGTCTTTAAGTAGAGGCATGCAACACAGCTATCTACATTCTGAACAAATGTCCTCACAACGTATTGAAGGAGAAGACTCCAGAGAATTCCTTACTAATAAGAAGCCTCAGGTATCACACTTTCACGTATTTGCTTGTCCTGTTTATATTCATGTGCCTAACAAACCCTATAGCATCCAAGGTATATTTGTTGGTTACAGTGAAACGTTTTGGTAGCTATGGGAGGATCTTTACCTCCTAGATGACCTTTCTTATATGCAGAGAATATTATGGAAGCGAGAGATCCATTGAACAGATATTGAAATACCCTAGAAGAGAAGTCAGACCAGAAGAATAAAGTAATAATGAAAAGACACCTGTCTAGAGAAGAAGTCGGCCCAATCTAGTGGCCAGGAAGACTATAAATAGAGGACGTCTTGGCTCATTTGTTCACTCAATCACACTCTCCCAGCTACACAAAAGCAAGGCGCAAGCTTGAAGAAGGTGACACGGTAGCTGCAGCTGCACAGTTTATTCTTGCTCAGTCTTTTGGTATCTCTCTCTTGTGCGCTACTCCTTGAGGAGGTGCGCTACCTTTGTATGGCGCTGCTGCAGTGCTGCTACAGCTGGGGTGTTATTTCTGGTTAAGCTAGCACTTGTGCTAGGGTTTATCTGATTGGACTTGCTTTGTGAACGGAATCTATCTAAGAAAGTTTGCTGGGTTTTTCCCCCATTTGGGGTTTTCCCAGGATAATCTCGTGTTCTTTTCTGTCTCTTGTTTATGTTGCTACTGCTCAGTACATGATATATATGTTAATGGTAACAAAGTAAAAGAACACTAGTAACACTAATGCTCTGTAAATAAGGAAAATCTAACACAAGGCTCATCATATCCATGCACAGTGGAAAAAAGTGGTAAGTAGAGATGTTGAGTTCAATGAGGATGGATAGTCCTCTAAGTCGCAGGAGCCTACAACACAGGGTGAGGAAGGAAATAAGCTCGTTGTCCCAAAGGCTACTCAAAAATAAGAGAAATCAAATTCAGATCCACAATGTTTTGGTGACGGCACAGATGCTTCAGTACCATCCAATTCAATTGGGAAGTCATGATGGCTTACCCAGACATTACAAGAGGCACATGTACAAGTGAGAGCACCTAAAGCTACATTTCTGGTGAGTAATCATCCTAAATAAAACTCTACTCATGTTGCATTAATGACTTCTATTTGTATGACAAAACCTTCTAATTGTAAGGAAGCAGCTGAAGTGCAAGTATCACAGGATGCCATCACAAAGGAGTCTGATGTCTGGAAGACAATGCCAGAGCCCATTGTGGAATTACAGATTGATTTCAAGCATGTCGCTGATGTTATAATTGAAGAGTCTAAACCCAGATTTGGTAGCAGAGAATTCTCTCAGAAAGAGGGAATTAACTTTATTGATAATAATGCTTCAATAGCTAGAGTTTTTAAGGTACATGAGCAAGATACCCATGATAGCAAATTGAAGATGTTGCCCCATGAGGTCACATGAAGGACTTTTGTTTATTGCATTATTTCCATGTGCTGAAGAGATTTCAGAGTTTAGAATGGAGTGGTGGTCCTGGTTTACATTCCTTTGGATTCACAAGGGGTCAATGTTATTTTGAAACCATAGCAGTGGGGAGGTTCGAGATGCTGTGACAGTATCTTGGTTTGGTGGAAAACACTTTCCGCGCAGAGGAGTGTTAGTTTTACCTATTGTTGCATATGTGCTCTCCTACAGTAGAGGCACAGCAAACTCATACCAATAGCTACATACCAGCATCGAGTTATGTGCAGCAGTGGTCACTGTGGGGTTAAGGGGTGCAGTTAAGAGAAGCAACGACAACAGTTATAGGTAGAGGGCACATGCATGCTAAAGGCATGCATGCACCAGCCTTGGAGAAATCCAGGTTTGGCAAATTCTTTTATAAGAAATTGCTTTCCTTAATTAGATTTCTTTCCAGAATCCGAGAGTGCTGTTTATCTCCAACTTTAGGTGTTTTCCAGTTTAGGAAGGGTTTGTGTTTTGTTATATTTAAAAAGCACTTGAGCTAGAAAACTTTCCCGATTTAACTAGGCAGTGTCCCCATGCATGCCTGGGGGCACTTTTCTAGGCAGCCTATTGTTAGGGTTTCCAATCCTAATCTGGTTGCACCACAAGGATGGTCTATTCTTGTAATTCCGCTAGCCTTTTCTTGATCTATAAAAGAAAGGCAGGGTAGGGGTGTTTTTCATTCAGTTTTGAGCTACTGTAACGTAGTTTTCTTCTTTCAGTTAACAGAAGACATGTGTGAATGAGTGGTAAAGATTTTGTACATGCTGTTTGTATTTTAAGAGTCAGGTGTTAGTGTTCATATTTCCGCTGTTTCAAGAGGTGTTAATCAGTTTTCAGTTCCTGGTTATGGAGTTTAGATTTTCTAGTGCAAGTATGCTTACCATGAAATTTAACATCATTATCTAATTCCCAAAAATTCAGAAACTGATTTATTATTGGTAGATCATAATTAGGTCATCCATACACAACATTGTTCCTTAACTGGATTTGCTTTGAATCAGGCTGATTCCATCCATGTATCTAATTCCCCAAAAATTCAGAAACTGAGTTCTTATTGGGAGATCATAATTAGGTCATCCATACACAACATTGTTCCTTAACTGGATTTGCTTTGAATCAGACTGGTTCCATCCATGTTTCCTAACACACTTTTCTGATAGATCCAATGACATATCCATCAACAGACGATAAATGTGCATTTAAGAAAATACAAAGCAATTGAGCTCCCTTTGGCAGGAAGAAAGTAGCAAGAATATTCCCAAGCACGAGGCTTGTATACCGAACATAAGATGAGCGATAAGTCTCTGAGCTACAGCATGCACATGAAAAAAGAGGAAGGATGAATAGAGATCTATCAATTAAAAAGCAAATAAAGCATTTATATTATAAAAAATGATATTCAGATATTCGCATTGTTTTTAAATTAAAAGGCCAAGTAATTTACCTACCTGGTTCAGTGCTTCTTGCATTGCTAAAACCTGAGCAGAAATAGCTTCTGCTGAAGGCATACTTGTGTTGCTGCTTGGCTGGCCATCAGAAGATATAGAAAGGAAAGAGCTTCCCGATGAAGATGACGGCACTGATTCTGATCCAGTTTTCTTGATTTCCTTACCCTTCCCCAGTGACGGAGACTGTGATGTTGCAAGTATCAATGCAGACTCTGGGACCTTGCCAATTGTATCCTTTTGATTTTCTTGAACATGTTCCGTGCACACACTTGAAAGCTGTTCTCTTTCATCAATAACTTCCTCTGCAATTTGAATTTCTTCTCCATTGAGAGACTCTGTAGACAAAGTAACACTCTCTCTTGCATTCTCACTACTTTGTTCTGAAGCTTGAGAATTAAATGTTTTGTCCACTGTATCTGTAAGAGTAGATGCATTTTCTACTTCCTTCTTTGAACATGATTCCTGCTGTTGACTCAAGCTAGTTATAGGTTCTACTTTAGTCTCAAGCTTCATATTCTTCACTTCTGTATTATCCCTTTTGTTTGTTTCATTTGTAATAGCCATATTCTCAGAAGGCACTGCCATACACATGAGCTGTGATGGAGTCACAAGATGTGTTGGGCTGGAGCTTACTTGGCACTCAATGGCTATGCTAGGATTCATTGCAGCACATAGGTGACTTTGCCCTATCTTTTCATCATCTTTCTTTAAACATTCGTCTACCTTACGACCATTACCAATTGCCTCCAAAGAAGCCATATCAGGTAAAGTTGTAAGAACACTGTCAAGTTTTCTCTCCAACAAATATTCTTGGTCTCCAGCAGAAGTAACAGCAGCTAGTGCCTGCTCAAAGTTTCTAGATGGACTCTTTGGACGTAATTGTCTTCCAGACAATCTTGGACTTAAAGGAACAGGAACTTGAGAAGATAAAGGGGCATTGTCAGTAAGAATACCTGGAGAAATAGAGACACCATACCTGGCATCCACACCAGACATTGCCATTGGATCATGCATATCAGAAGATTCCACTGTACTCACAAAGGCAGGGCTTCTGCTTGTGGGTGTCTTCTCAGCAGCATTCACAGGCCCAGGGGACTTGGCTCGAGAATCACCAGTTATTGCTTGACCTACATTGTTGCCATGAGATGGTTCAACAGGTGTGAAAGCTGATGATGCAGATATCTCAAAGATTCGAGAGGCAGAAGCATCCTTTTCTGGAGCTATAGATTCTACAAGTGGTGGCAGGCATTGAGACAAGTCCAAGGCATACTGTTGAATTGCCTGGGTTTGAACACAATAAACCTGAACTGGTCCTTCCCCATCAACAACATTCTCGCTTGTAGCAGTAAGACTTAAAATAGGCATTGTTACAGAAAACTCTGCTAGATAGTCCATGCGTGTGGCTGCAGGCTTAGAGCCATATTCTATATGTATTCCATATATGGCATTTTTTTTGGCATTCGCCAGTAAAATCAGGCTTGCACGGGGTATAACTAAAACTTGATTAAAAAAGGCAATCTCATGTCTTGGTTCTAAAGAACTCCTGAGATCAAGTGTTTGAATACACTGCCACTTTTCTGAATCTGATGATGCCAACCAACCATCTGAACTTGCAGACACCCATAACTTCAGTTCTCGATTAAGGGAACCCTGTAAAATACTAAAATGTAAGCTTCAATTGCATTAGAAAACTTCAAACAGTCAAAAGACAGAAAATATGTTGATACAAGATACTGTGCACAGCCAACTCGTTGACTAATCATCATTCCAATCAATCAGTTTCCCTGGTTTCTTACAAAAACTGACCATCTCAACCTATTTTTAGCTTTAATACACCTAATTTCTATAACAAGTACTTATGGTACAAGCCTGCTTGAAGAAACACTTTAAGCATTGGAGATACGTACAGCAGTGAGAAGAACTACATGATCAGGACGACGAGGTACTGTTAGAAATGCAACTGAGCCAACAGGCTGACCACCATGAGGTTCAAGTGTTGCCACAGGAAGCATCTTCTTATCTCCCCAGATTTGGACCTGCAGACATGACCAATATAAAAAATCATTACATCCACTTTAAAAAATTATATTAACTGATCCAACATAATAGCTTAAAAATATTATATTAATTAATCCAATTCAAGGTTGCATGCATCCATGAAATGAGAGATAGCTATATTACTCGAATCAATATGTTTCTTCTTGCCTGTTAAAGGACAGCCAATAAGGGAGCCCTCGAATCCCCGAGTGTATTTGACACCAACTATGGATGACCAGATAAAACTAAATTTTGATGGAGCAGCTCGGGGAAACCCTGGATTGGCAGGGGCTGGAAGAGTCCTAAGGAATAAAGAAGGTAAAATATTATATTTCACAAAGTCATTGGAAAACCTATGAACAATCAGGCCAAGGTAGAGGCCCTTGTGGAAGGAATCACCGTGCTAGATATTCTCAATGGCATAGCAACTAGTGATTGGTTTATTAAAGGGAATATCACCTGGACAAAACAAGCGCCAGCCAAAACGACCAGTTCTTTCCATCACACCAAAAGAACAGCAACAAACTTGCTGATTGGATGGCGAATAAAACTTAAAACTAATGGTACAGAAGAAGACCTGAAAATCTTTGAAGTCAAGGAAGTTATGGGGTGGGAGGAAAAGCTACCCTACTGGTTCCAACAAGCTAAGTCATATGGTTCAGGTTCAAGTTAAAGTTCAGCAACAATGAAATGGGTTCAAATTCGAATTTCCCAATGAGATTCGGATAAGATTCGCCATTAGGTTTGTACATATACATATCTCAAAATTTCAAAATATATAATAAAAAATATTTTATTAAATAAAAATACCATGCCCTAGGCCTCATTAAACATTACAATGTCATTCTATCAATATCATTAAACTTATATTATATACAATGATTTAAAACTCGGAATCGGTCAAGGGTCAACTCGGACTCGGACTCGGACTCAGGATTGACTAAGACTGATCTGATTTCAATGACTCGGTTTTACTAAAAAATACAGAAAATATTTAAATTTCATTGAAAAAATACATTTTAAAGATTCCAAAGCATGATTCCAAGCCATTAAAGACAAAATATGCAAAGTCTACTCATGTATATACCATGTAAAGGTGAATATATCAAAATGGCACCAAGTGCAATACATATCAGCAACAAAATACATAATCAATGAGGCTCTAAATGGCCTCTACAGTCCAAAAAACATGCTACAAGCTAATACATATCATTAATCAACATGATCAATCATCAAACTCATCACCACTACTAGAAATGGAATCATCAGCATGAGTTGCAAAATCATCCTCTGGCTCAGAGTCTTCGGACTCCTCAGACTCCGAGTCCTCATTGACATTTACAACTATAGTAACTGTAGAAGTACTAGCGGAAGCATGAGATGGACGAGTTGCACGACTAGTGCTTGCATGTGCATTGCATGGTGCTACTCCATCTCCTACTAGTGGATCCAGATCCAAACCAATCCCCTCGGACTCCAAGTCATCAATATCAAAATCAGGATCAAACTCTGGTGGGTGAGACTCCTCCACCCATTCTGAGGTTGGATCAATATCTTCCAAGACAATGGGATCTGTATCAGGCCTTTTGTTCAGCAACCGGTTGCGCCTTAGAGAAGTGTGAAGCAAATAGAGGGGGTAGGGTTGTTTTTATAATGTGGATTTAGGGTTTAGAACGTTCTTTTAGGATTTAGGAACCTCAAAAACAAATTAAAAATCATTTCTTGCCCCGACAAGTCGCACAGTGGGTCTCTGTCTTTGATTCGGCCGAGTAGGTACGGACTCCACTGAGTTGATCGGTTTGGTACAGAACCGGTCAAGTCAAGCCTATGGACTCGGTCGAGTTGACCGGTTTGGTACCGAACCGGTCGAGTCAAGCCTTGACTCGGCCGATTCGGTACCCAACCGATGGACCAAGTTCTTTAACTGGCCGAGTCAAACCAGTTTGTGGTCTGCTCGGTCAACTTGACCGAGTCCGAGTTCGAGCAGGCCGAGTTTTAAAACACTGATTATATATACTATTACACCCTAGATTCTCTACAGTGTACCCTACATTTTTTGACAAGATGTTACCACTCCGATGTGCCCAAACTGTGATGATTTTCTTTGTATGTGGCCATGATGGGATGTCCTTATGTACAAGTGTTGGTTAGTGGTTGCCCAGATCCCCTCAGGTGGATGGTCATGGCATGTCCTTTTAGTCCCCATTCTCAGAGTGCTTCATTTTATTACTCCAGTCGACTACCCCTTTGGAGGTCGTAACTCCCTCTGATGTCAGGCATTTTTGTCCTGGGTAGGTGTGCGAGCATACTGAGGTGGATCTTCTAGGATACATGATTTACGGGACCCCTAACTATTCACATATTTTTCTTGCTATGTAAAAGGTGATTGCACCTTTTAAGGGTTGCACCCATGGTTTAGCACACCTTACCCACATGGAGCCTCTCTTTAATATGTATGTACTTGGGACTTCGGAGAACACTCTACACCCGATTATTTAGTTGCACATTTTTTGAGGCATATCACAAATTTTGAGGCATTGGTTATTAAATTTTATAAACCCAACAATCTAATTTAATATGCCAATAGTTTTATAACCCACATTTAATCATTAATGTAGAAATTTAAATCTGAACTATGCAAAGAAAATACAGCTCGAGTTCTAACTCATTTGCACAACGGAATAACTCAAAAATCTTACAGCCCTGAGATGCCCTCTCCTTTAGTTGTACAGAGCCCAGCCCCAATCGGCCTATATGTCCCAGCAAAAGCTCAGCCATGTACACCCAGAAATCGGCCTGTACGGCCCAAAAATTTGGTCTCTCTCTATTGTTGTACGGCCCAACAAATACAACCTCCTTCAGTTGTTGTACGGCACAGAAATTTCGCCCTCTTCTGGTTGTTGTACGAGTTGGAAGATTTGGCACTCTCTTGCAGTTGTACAGCCTGTTGTATGGTCCTCTTTCTCTCAGTGGTACAACCTACACAAATTCGACCTCTTCCTTTGTTGCTCAGCCCATCCAATTTTCCCTCTTCCTCTGCTGACTAAGTTGACCTCTTCCTCAACCAAATCGCCCTCTTTCTCTTTGCTTGAGTGTGTGTCCTCACCCAGCACCTCATCTCCCTTTTATCTTTTCACTTTCACTCTATTTCCCTCTTTGAGAACTTTCTAGAAGAGTCAAGAAAGTTCACTTAAGTGAAATATTAATTTCCTAAGTGAGAAACTAATGTCTACAACATGCCTGGACACTTAGGCCTATGTTGAGACACCTTTCGAGCTACAATTTTAACACTCCCTCTTAGCGAGGAAGGTGTTCTGCACCACCCCCAACTTGTCCCTGAAGAAGACAAACTTGCCTTTCATCAAGGCCTTCGTGAAAATGTCTGCAACATCCTCACCTGCAGGCACATATTGTAGCTTCATTGTCCCTTTCTAAACACAGTCCCTGATGAAGTGAAATTTGATCTCAATGGGTTGGGATCTATCATGAGATACTGGATTTTCAAAGCGCTTGGTGCAACTTTGATGGTCACATTGTATGATAGTCGTCTCCAACTCCTGGCCAAACAATCCCATGAGTAGCCTTCGAAGCCAAATGGCTTCACATGCTGCTAAGTTGGTTTCCATGTACACTGCCTCGATAAAGCTCGATGCTACTGACTTTTGTTTCCTGCTGAACCAAGAAACAACTCATGATCCCAAGCTGAAAGAGCACCCTAAAGTGTTGTCCATGTCGACTGTGTTGCATGCCCAATCTACATCTAGGGAGACTCACTTGGACACCTCCACATGCTAAGCACTGCCAATGCAGAAGTAATTGTTCGAGCTACCCCAGAAGACTAACACTCCCTCTTGGCAAGGAAGGGACTTTTGGAACCTCCACTTGGATCTATCTCCAACCCCATCACTCCATCTGTTGTTGTAATTACTCCCTCTGAACCAAAAAGCTTCACTACCACCTACACCGGATCTTGTGTTGAAGATATGTTCCACCTTACCATGCCCTTAGGAGTCTCCTCACACTCCTGAGCATCCAACAATGTCATCTCATACCAATTGATACTCCTAACAGTATTGGAAGTAGCCTCACAACCACCTGTCACTGACATTGATCCTAAATCCAAGATCCCCTTGGAATTACGCACAGTTGTCCCAGCAACCTATATAACCTCCCCGGTCTAACACCAAGCACTGTTGTTGCATCCAGGGTAGCTCCCTCTAGATATATGTGCATATGGCCATGTTGGAACATAAATCCATATCCCTCATCCTCCAAAGTTGATACTTAGACCAAGCTTACCATTAGCTCCATAACAAACAAAACTTGTGCCACCTAAAAAGATCTTCCTGACTCTAGTTGGAATCTCACACGTCCAACTTCCTTCATTGCATGCATGGTACTAGTCCCACAATCCACATGACAGTCTGAGTTTGTCTCTAAAATACTAAGGAACATCAACCTTGTTCCCGTCATATGGCGAGATGAGCAGCCAGTGTCCACAATCAATGCTCCAATGTCCCAAAAATCTACACTACCACTGCTTGAAAGACAAGACACAAAGAAAATTCCTTCTCGAAGTTCTCACCAAAATCATCAATCTCAGTTGATGTTGATGCTGCTACATGTATCTCCTTCTTGCTCTTCCTCTTGTTTGGACATTGGCTTGCATAGTGGCCAATATTATGACATGTAAAGCATTTCACTTTGCTCATGTCCTACTTTCCATCTCCCCAACCCATCTTCGCATGAAGAGCAGCATTTTCCTCATCTTCATCACCCTTAGCCTGATTGCCTTGAAGAGCCTCCTCCTGAGTCTCCTCCTGAGATAAGTCATCCCACAACCTTTGCCAGTCAGGGAGATGTTCTCGTGCCTCAACTCCCTTCACAAACGGAGCCCACTTCTCTGAGAACCCATTCAAAGTTGTCCTCACAAGTTCATCATCTTTGACTATCTCTCCAACATGTTAACTCATCATAAACCTGTGATATCCTGGTGAAATACGATAACACTGTGTCAGTCTTGGACATCTTGGTGCTCCTAAGTTTCTCCCTCAGCAACATCTTCCTGTTTTGGTTTCCACTCCGATAAAGCTTTGTCGTAGCCTCCCACATCTCATAAGCATTTTTCTTTCCGGACACATGAGGTATGATATGGTCCTTCATGACATCCAAGAGCATCCTTTTGGCTTTCACATTTGTCTTATTGTAGACCGCCAAAAGCTTTATATCTGTGGGAACAACCCGGGTTTTCTCCACAATGTGCCATATTTCATTTTCCTCCAACAACAACGCAATCCACTATTTCCATGGGCTAAAGTTTGTAGCCCTGTCCATCCTGTCCTCGAACCTCAATCTAGTAGCCATTCTTGTCCAACTGACCAATAGTACTTTTTCAGAGAAAAACCCCTGCAATCCCTACAAATCCTTGTGCCAAAGTCTTCAATACCACTCTTTAGAGTCCCAACTCTGATACCATGTTAATTTCTTGAAACCCAGCAATCAAAAACTTTATGCCAATAATATAACAACTCATAATTTAATCTACTGTTGATATAAATTCTGTAAACTATCCAGAAAATTTACAACTGAGTTTTAACCATTAAAAATGCACAGCGGAAACATAAACAGCACACACATTTGAACACGGATATTTTTAGGAAATGTCCCTAGAAAAACCTCAAAAGGAAAGCTAGTCAATGAGAGGATTTTATTGGCTTCAGAGGAAGAAAATAATTATAACAGTTAATTCAGAAATTTCTTACAGTCCAACAAACTCGGCCTATACGGCCCTGCTTTTTCGGCCCAACTTTTTCGCACAGCTTTTTCGGCCCAACTTTTTCTAGCCCTGCATCCATTCTAGGGGTATGGAGTCTCAAATGCATCCAAGCTTGAAGGTTGATCTAATTGAAACCAGGAGGTAGAGTCTAAACCCTAAGGTGCAGGCACGTTTGGGCCTTAGGCTTTAAGGTGCAAGCATGTTTGGGCCTTAGGCGATAGACTCTGAGAAGGATGTCTAGGGTGCAAGCACTTTTGGGCCCTAGATATATTTTCTCCCTTCATAAAGTTTTAGACAAATAAAACTTTGTGAAGGGAAGAAGCACTTATGTTCCCTCCTTAGCGTTTCAAAAAAACAAGACTTCTGACAACTAAATAGCAATTTCACCATTTACATCAATAACATACCATAAAATTGCAAAAAATTACTTCATCTAAGAAACCAAGAGAGTTTAACCCTAATTGCAGAAATATCCATCCAAAATCAGCAACACATCCACAAGAGACCCTTTCCAAGCATAGCGCATGAGAGAGAAAGACAAAGAAGGCTGAAATAGCGAAAATGCTAGAAGTGTTACCCCACAATGGTGAAGAATAATGATGAAAATGAAAAGGCTAGCGCTAGCCTTCTTATAAGAGGTCAACCTAGCTAATTTGTCCACAAACATAACATAACATTCAATTTAAGTGGGGTTGACCCCTCATTTATCCTTTACAAATGCTAAAATGCTAAAATATATCATAAATGAGCCACACATGTGAGACGTCAAGCCCTCCTAGGCAAGAAAGAGACCTTCAAAGGCCACGTGGCACCAATCAAGTGTGAAGTGGAAGCAAGTGATGTCTCTCCTCACCCAAGGTCATGCCAATCATCACCAATACCTCAGGTATCCACCAAACCCTAGCCCCATCAAACCCTAAAAGATGACATCATCATCAAAGTAGGGCCAACGTCTAGAATCCAAGTACTGCATCCAAGCTGAAGGGAGTTGCATCTCATCTCTGCAAGGTATCTGGTTGTCTGTTGATGCAACGTCCCTAGTCTAGTGAATAAATAAGCTCTAGGGTACTCTACCCAACCCATGGGCTCCCAGCCCATCTGTGTGCCATCATGATTGAATCTTCTCAAACCAAGCTCATATGTCCATCATCCCCAAGGGTGTGAGAGACGATGTCTGAAGGTGATGAGTCACTGGATGACCCACTGCTCTCCATCACACGTGCCAAGGTCTTGCAATAAAGGCACAACGTCCTTGGTAAAAGCCCAGGACGTCCATCAAAGAACCATGCCAGGGCCATCCTAGACAAAGCAAAGTATAGGACAAGGCTAGCCAAGATTCACAAGAAACATTAGTCCTTAAAGCATGCAAAGTAAGTTGTAACTTACGATATAAGCCATGTAAACAATTCACCTCAATATCCCCTTCAAGCATCACACCAGCCCAGGACCCCATGTGAGTTGGAAAGTTTAAGTATGGGGCGGCCTTCATCCAACCCTACTAGGTGTGCCAACCTAGATAGGAAACAAAAGACCGAGGTAGAGGGATAGGTACCGAGGGAAGCAAGAAATAAAGAATCCCTTCAAGAGTAAGTGTGATAGTCATATTGTGTAGGGCTTCCTTCATGGCTTATTGTGTCATTGAATGCATTTCTATGAGCGACTTTGTAGAGGGAGCACTTGCTTGCTTGAGATACCCTTTCCTCGTTACTTTTTGCATTCTAAACCCCTTATTCTGTCTTTTGATAACCAGTTATCATTTGCAAGTCCCCTTTAAAAGACTTCAAGCTTCGTTCCTTTATTTTTTTACTAGGTTGTAGTCCTTTATTATTTGGTGCATTCATTCACATCCAGACAAGGGCGATTACCATTAGCAAGGGTAGAGCTCAAGCTGGCCTAAGGCTTTTATGGTGACCTTTGTCGATTAGCAATAACATATATGTATGGAGCAGTTGCATCAACCTCTGGGCCTTCAACCCCTTCTTCTCATGAGAGAATGGACCATGGCCCATTACCGGAGTTCGGTACAATACGAGAGGCTCCAGGATGGAAGGTGTTAAGTATGGTGGGGAACAAAACGTTACCCTTGTGAGGGTACCCCAATAGTACCCCTTTTACCTGGGCGGTGACAACACAGGACTAAGGCACAAAAGTTGACCACCAAGGTGAAACAAGGCAACTGACACAATTTCCCAAGTTAGTGATCCATTATCCAACTTCAACCAAAAATCCTCATCCACATGCCCAACAAATTAAACACAACACTTTGCATGAAAGGACTAACATACCTCATGGTGACGTCAGCGTACCATCCCCATCACACGTGCCAAGGTCCTGCAATAAAGGCACAACGTCCTCGGTACAAGCCCAGGACGTCCCTCAAAGAACCATGACGGGGCCATCCAAGACAAAGCAAAGTATAGGACAAGGCTAGCCAAGATTCACAAGAAACATTAGTCCTTAAAGCATGCAAAGTAAGTTGTAACTTACGATATAAGCCATGTAAACAACTCACCTCAATATCCCCTTCAAGCATCACACCAGCCCAGGACCCCATGTGAGTTGGAAAGTTTAAGTATGGGGGGGCCTTCATCCAACCCTACTAGGTGTCCCAACCTAGATAGGAAACAAAAGACCGAGGTAGAGGGATACGTACCGAGGCAAGCAGGAAATAAAGAAGCCCTTCAAGAGTAAGTATGATAGTCATATTGTTTAGGGCTTCCTTCATGGCTATTGTGTCATTGAATGCATTTCTATGAGCGACTTTGTAGAGGGAGCACTTGCTTGTTTGAGATACCCTTTCCTCATTACTTTTTGCATTCTAAACCCCTTATTCTGTCTTTTGATACCTAGTTATCATTTGCAAGTCCCCTTTAAAAGATTTCAAGCTTTGTTCCTTTATTTTTTTACTAGGTTGTAGTCCTTTATAATTTGGTGCATTCATTCACATCCAAACAAGGGCGATTACCATTAGCGAGGGTAGAGCTCAAGCTCGCCTGAGGCTTTTATGATGACCTTTGTCGATTAGCAATAACATATATGTATGGAGCAGTTCAATCAACCTCTGAGCCTTCAACCCCTTCTTCTCATGAGAGAATGGACCATGGCCCATTACCAAAGTTTGGTACACTACGAGAGGCTCCAGGATGGAAGGTGTTAAGTATGGTGGGGAATGAAACGTTACCCTTGTGAGGGCACCCCAGTAGTACCCCTTTTACCTGGGCGGTGACAACACAGGACTAAGGCACAAAAGTTGACCACCAAGGTGAAACAAGGCAACTAACACAATTTCCCAAGTTAGTGATCCATTATCCAACTTCAACCAAAGATTCTCATCCACATGCCCAACAAATTAAGCACAACACTTTGCATGAAAGGACTAACATACCTCATGGCGGCGTCGGCTTACCATCCCCCATACACTAGGTTGCTTTGATGTTGTTAGAATTAGAGAAAGATAACAAAAAATACCTTTTTCAAATTTTTTTGTTAGCTAGATCAGCAAAAACATAGTAGATCTAAAGTAAAACTCTGAACAGAAATGTATAGTAAGACAGTAGATCTGAAACATAAAGTATTTCTGATTAAGCAAAGCAGTTAGATATGAACTATAGATATATTTCTGAACAAACAAAACAGTTAGATTTGAACCATGGAATATTTATGAACAAGCAAAACAGTTAGATCTGAAACATAGAAATATTTCTGAGTAAACAAATCAATAGATCTGAACCATAAGCAATATTTCTGAGTATTGCAAATCAATATATTTGAACCATAAGAATGTTTCTGAGTATTGCAGATCAATAGATCTGAACCTAAACAATAGATTTGAATTTAAGCAATTAAATAAAGTTGAAACTGCACCTTACCTCTTGAAGATTTACCTTTGTGTAATGAAGAGAAGCTTGACACACATGAGGAATGTTAAGCCACTAATGTTATGCTCAGATAAGTCTAAGACTCATGGATCAACCTCAATGGGTTAGATCTCTATCAATGAGAATGTAGGACTGTTATGCCACCATAGAAAAACCCCCCACAAAAGACAACAAACTCCCAAACAGAAAATTCTGGAAGCAAACCCTTATTCCAGCCACATGTAGTGAGGAAGTTCCAGATCTGAACAACTAGAGAACGGTTGCCTATAGCAAGGGACTAGCAACCCAGCAAGAAGGTCGCGGCCCTAAAGAGGCTCCAATTCTGCTCAAGGAAGGGACGGTAGCCACTTAGTAGAGGGTCGGTTGCAGTAGACTGGCAGAGAGAGGAGAGGGCGGCAGCATAGACACTTGGCAACAGTGATTAGATCTGTTATCCCCGATATCTAGGGATAACTAGGAGATCATGTCTCGAGGCCCACAAGTCCTAGACATGGAGTACTGAGAGCGGGATTGACTTGAGCATGGCCCTGGAGGGCCCATCTCTCTTCTTCTTCGTCAGATTTGTCCTGTCAGCAGTAGCAGTTTCCATCACCACCGGCCTGGCCCTGCATCGGAGAAGACTCTTGCTCCATGAGGTAATTGGTCCAAGGTATCATGGTCTGTGTCATCTTTGATCGTTATAACCTTCTTATATATGCATTAGGTTCCTTTCATTTCTGATGACTGCTTGGATCTTACACTAATCCACTTGACCATTGTTGAGGTGATTGATTGGGTGACTTAGCAAGCTGATATTCATGGGTTTTGGTTAGCCACCAAGGGGGATTTGCAGAGCCATTGTCCGCTCCCACCATCCTATCATGTTTACATCTTATACCCCGCTCATCCATCCCATTCCCCTAGTCTGGCCATTAGGATGACCTTTGAGGGTTACACTTTGTCTTATGGAAAGAAGGGGCTAAAGGCCCANGGGGGTAAAAGCAGCTGGTAAAAGATAAAAGCCATAGGAAATAAAACCTAGAGATGCTTCGCCCAGGGGATCCCCGAGAAGGCAATAAAAAGCCTCTCGATAAGAAACTAAGGGACCCTAAGAAAAATGATAAAAAAAACAAGACCTAACCAAGAGGATGGGAGGTCTCATCACGAGCCGGCCCATTATGTTCATAGGTATCCAGCGGTATGACATTGCCACTATCTGGTCACCGAGCCAGGGCAGTGACCTTTGGTTGCATGGCCAAAGGAAAGGGGGTCTCATCACGAGCCAGCCTTATCATTTCTGCGAAGATACCAGTGGGTAATGTTGTCAGCTCTGGCCACCAAGCCAAGGCAGTGTCCTCTGGTCAGAC
>JASDQU010100108.1:389232-414213 GCA_032191745.1 Picea mariana
GATTAGCTCGGACCTCCATGGGGCTGAAGAGCCCATCAGATGGTTGCTGGGATGGCAGAGGCAGGACAACGTCATGATGAGCCCTTGCATGAAGAAGACAGAAGGACGCCCTCACCAGGACACTTTGGCAGAGATTGACCTAGGGGGGATCACCCCTTGCAGATGAGATGATGGCTTTGATGGACAGGACGCCACCCAGGGCAGGCTGGACGTTTTCTGGAGGATGTGGCAGTGTGCTTGGACCATTTGGCACGTGTGGCAGCTTGTAGGAGCCCTAGAAGGGCCAACGTTTTGACTATTGGATGCTGATCTTGCCCAAAAGGGGCCAACGTCTCCCTCAAAGGGGCCTGACGTCTCCCTTTTTAGCTCATAATTTGACATTTTAGCATTTAATGTGACAAATAATGCAATAATTTTAAGTCAACCTTGTCGACTATTTTTAATGACCTATTTTGTAATTCAAGGTCATTTGGATGATATAAATTGAGGACGTTGAGCCTCATTTTGAACATAACATAACTCACTCTCTTGTGAGAGACCTCTTTTTATTCTTTTGTCTTGGATTATTGGCTCTTGGAGTTGAGGCGCTACACTTGGGAGGATTATCTTTGGCATGCATATGGTGTCTTTATCACTGGAAGGTGTTACAACTAGGGTTTGATAAGCTCTTCATGAATTTGTAAGTGTTTTTCTCATACAAAACTTCTTGATTGAATGGTTGTAGTTTAAAATTCTTACATGTATAGTTACATTGCTATTATTATGCTTAATCATTGAAACCCTAGGGAGCAAGCACACAAGTAGGTCCTTGCTTTATGTCCCCATGATAAAACTTATTTAGCCATTTGATTTAGAAGAATATAGCCTAGCCATTGCTACACTAGTTCTTCTTTTTCTGAGTTAGATTTGGAATATAAGTTGAAAAAAGAAGACGTCCTAGGCCTAATTAAGTTTACACCTAAGGTTTTGACCTTTTAGGGTTTGAAGAGCCTTGGCTCTACAACACTTTTCAACCCTAGATTTATATTTTAAAGCTAGTCGTTTTTGCCAAAGAGTCTTAAGGAAAGAGGGAGGAGCATGAGGCCTAACTTAAGCTACACCGGAATGAGCCTCCTCCCCTTAGGGTTTTGACTTGGTGGCCCTACCATTGCAGCACCATTAAGCCTAACTCTCCCATCCTTAGGTTTAAATCTTTCCAAGCCTTCAGCGTCTCTCTTTGACTCCATTTACCCAAGGCACTAGTCTAAAATTGCAACGTTGAGTCTATAGTGTCAAACGACCTTTTTTCAAAACTCTTAAATTGAAACCCTAACTAACCCTAGCGTCATACTAACCCTAGACTTGTGATGACGTCTTGCCTATTTTTATCTCTTGACTAGTATAAAAGTTGCGGCTAAGTCACCTATTGATAGACATACAAGTCTTGAGTAATTTCATTGGCCTAATTAGCAAAACGTCCACTTTATTGTCTAGCTAACCTAACCTAGATTAGGGCTGACGTCACCCTTAGTAACATAGTGACGCAGCAACAATATATATGTATGAGCACATTTAATGCGTTGTGATTACATAAAGATTGATTTTATACATTGAATGCAAGTACCATTTTGTATTTATTGAAGAAGTAATATTATAAGCCATTTGTCTTTATATGCAATCATTGACTTCGTCAATAATTACATGTTATTATTGCTCATATATATTGAAGATAGTCATTAGAAATTGAAGTACTAACCACTGCTTGCACGTTTTAGTTTTATTTACCTTGTCTCGCAAACAGGTGCCTTTTCAGTGGAATACCTTCTCTTTGACTATCTCTCTTGGCAGTAATTTGTGAAGGGGGAAAACCTACTTTGACCTTTGAACCTTGAATCCTTGATCTTTTCCTTTCAGCACCCCAGATTACTAGGGACGTCTCCCTTGGGATTAGCCACCCTAAACAGAAAGAGCTCCCCATCGAGGTGACATTGGGTGGGGAAGCTCCTATTACGCCAGTTTGAGTCTTACCTCCAAAGCTACTAAACCTATCCTACAAACTGAGCGATAACAAGAACAACCCTCAACACACAACAACCATCAACACAGCTTCTAAATGTACCTGGCAACAACATTATTACCTTCAACTCAGCAACTCAGAAGGACCAGGCAACAGCAATGAAAGGAGGCCGAAACTAGCTGTCAAAGGGAGGCCACATCATATAGAAGAACCTCAGAGCAATCCGCCACATTAAAATAGGAAAGTGAGTAAGTGTAAATGAAAAGTGAGGGAGAGGGTTTATATTTATAGTTTTAGGCTAGGGCTTAGGGTTATAAAAATATAATTAATAAAATGACATTGATTAATATAAATATTAATTTAATATGTCACATTTAAAAATTAATTTTTATTTTTATTTTTATTTTTATTTTATTAAGCCCTAAAAACAAAAATATAAACCCAACTCAAACCCAAACTCAAAAACCAAAGGAGTGAAGAACAATCAAGGGGTTAGGAGAGGCAGAGAGGTTTTTTTAGTGGCAACACATGTCCATATAATTCTCAAGGTGACCAATTAACTTTATCATCACTGCTTAAGAGTCACATCCCACAATGTGGTCATGCTCATCTTCATAGTCTCTTCTAGGTCCTGTGGACCATCTTGAGAGAGGGGAAGAAGATCACACACCAACACATCTTGGTATTATACCAAGATCTACCTGATCAAAAACCAAGTTGCCACAGAACACATCTGGGGTCTTATCCACCAAGGTACAAGACCAAGGATCAACCCATGCTTTTGGCATGCGTACCCTAGAACACATCCAAGGGCCCTAGACATCTCTAGAGACTTATACTGCTTGGTCCCAAACCAAGAACCCCAGTCATCTACTGGGGGCCCTCACAAGGGTCTTTTGCCATGGCTCTTAACTGCTTGGTCCCAAACCAATAACTCCAGGAGTGTACTAGGGGCCCTAGTCCACAACTAGAGACTTATGTCATCCCCTAAGGAGAATGGCTCTTGCAGTTGCATTAAATTCAACACTCCCTCTCAGCAAGAGAGGCATTCTCAGCAACACCAAGCTTGTCTCGAAAGTACACAAACTTTGTCAAGGACAGTGGCTTGGTCAAAATATATGTCGTTTGTTCTGTCGTTGGAACATATTAAATACTGAGAATGTTCTTCTGTACCATGTCCCGGACATAGTGATATCTCATCTCAATGTGCTTCGACCTGTCGTGAAACACCGGATTCTTGAAGAATTTTATACAACTCTGGTTGTCACAGTGAATGACTATGGGTTCTAGCTCTGCACTGAACAAGTCTGAAAATAGCTTCCTAAGCCACACTTCTTCTCTGCTAGCAACACTTGCAGCACTGTATTATGCTTCTGTAGTGCTCTGGGCTATGGAGCCCTGTTTCCTACTGGACCAGGAAATCATCGTTGAACCCAAACTGAAGCAATATCTGGAAGTGCTCTTACGATCCACTGTGTTGCCCATCCAATTTGAATCTGTAAATCCATGAAGCATTACACCTCCACTGGAAGTGTTTTTGAGACCATAGACAATAGTCCCCCGAACATATCTCAAAACATGTTTAACAACAACCATATGTATATGCTTCGATTCACACATGAACTTGCTGAGGGCATTTACCGCATAACAAATGTCTGGTCTAGTATGTACGAGGTACATCAATGATCCAATGATCTGTCAATATAAGGTGGGGTCCTCTGGATCTGAACCTGTAACTGATCTTGTAGTTTCTTTAGGTTAGAGATCATTGGTGTGGTCATGGACTTAGAGTCCATCATGCCAAATCTCCGGAGCACATCAACTGCATATTTGCTTTGTGAGAGAAAGATCTCATCTGGTTTCTGCCACACCTCCAAGCCCAAGAAATAATGCATGAGCCCCAAGTCTTTCCTTTCAAACTCTGCGGAAAGCTCCCTCTTAGTCTGAGCTATCAAGTTTTCCTTTCCAATGAGGAAAAGATCATCCACGTATAAGCCTAAGATAACTGGATGATTTTGTACAATCTTTATATAGAGATTGGGATCTGCTATGCTCTTGGTGAATCCAAGACTTTGTAGAAAGTTGTATATTCTACCATACCAAGCTCTCGGAGCTTGCTTCAACCCATACAGAGATTTCTTGAGTTTGCACACATGAAATTCTTTCTCATGGACCACGAAACCTTTAGGTTGTTCGATATACACTTCTTGCTCAACTTCACTGTTAAGAAAAGCAGTCTTAACATCCATCTGGTGAAGTTTCCAACCAAAAACTGTTGCAAGAGAGATAATAATCTTGATGGAAGTATATCTAGCAACTGGAGCAAAGATTTCATCAGAGTCAATTCCCTCTTTCTGAGAGAAACCACGAATCACAAATCTAGCCTTGTATTTTTCAATACTGCCATCTGTTGCATGCTTTATCTTATAAAACCATTTGGAAGTTACCACTAATTTGTCAAGAGGCCTAGGAACCACTGCCCATACATCATTCTTTAGAAATGAATCATATTCTTCTATAATAGCATCTTTCCACACTTGATGTATGGAGGCTTCTTCAAATGTGGAAGGTTCTGAATCAATCACAATAATCAACTTAGCTATGAGACCGGAGTACTTATCTGGTTTCTTGCTTTCTCTGAAGGTGCCCTTAGGAGCTGAATGCTTTTCTGCTTCCTTTAGAATTTCCCGGCACCAAGCCGGCTTCCCTTTAATAGGAGGTATCTCCAAAGGAAACTCAATAGTATCCCTTGAAGAATCCACTGGAAGTTCTGAGGTCTCCTCCCTCTGCTCACCTGGAAGAGGAGAATCTGAAGAATCAAGTGGTGGAGCTTCCTGCTCCCCTGAATCACATGGAAGTTCTCTAGCCCGACAAAAAGTTGTCTCTTCATGAAAAGTCACGTCTCTGCTTACTTCAATGAACTTTTGACCTGGACTATAAATTTTGTAAGCCTTTGAGGTTTCACTGTATCCCACAAAAGTTCCTTTCTTTCCGGAGGGCTCTAGCTTAGTCCTCTTTTCTTTTGGAATGTGAACATAGACTGGACTGTCAAAGATTCTCAAGTGATCAACTTAAGGCTTTATACCAATGAAAACTTCTTCTAGAATTTTCACTTCAAGAGCTTTGTGTGGACATCTATTTTGAATGTAGACTACAGTACTGGCAACTTCAGCCCAAAGAGATAACGGTAAGTTCTGGTCATACATCATGGCCCTGGCTGCTTCATAGATAGTTCTGTTCTTTCTTTCTGCGACCCCATTCTGTTGGAGATTATATGGCACAGTCAGATCACTCTTAATCCCAAAAGCCCGACAGAGTTCATCATATTTGAAGGAGTCAAATTCTTTACCATTCTCTGTTCTGAAAACCCGTATGTGTCTGTCTGTTTGATTTTCCACAAGATTCTTGAAATCTTGAAATCTGTTGAAAGATTCATCTTTAGTCTTTAAAAAATAAATCCAAGTTTTACGAGAACAATCATCAATAAAAATGATATAGTAAATACAACCATTCATAGATGGAGCAGTCATGGGCCCACAAAGATCAAAATGAATTAAATCTAGAATGTCATTAGACTTTCTATTGCTGAAAGGATAGGGTTTCTTTGTATTCTTACCGAGTGCACAACCTCTAGAAACACTACCATGCTCAAAAGAAAATATTGGCATACTTGTCACCATCTTTTGCAAACCTGGAAGTGCGTTGTAGTTGAAATGTCCAAGCCTTTTGTGCCAAAGCTCGCAGGGATTTACCATCTCGTGAGCTAGTGCTTGAACAACCTAACCTGAGATTTTATAAAGTCCACTTTCACGAGTTCCAATGGTCATAACAGTGTTCATATCTTCATTTGAGGACCACATGAGGGGCCTCCCTTTGGTGAAATCTATTGAGTAACCTTTGTTTTCTAACACTGCAACTGAGATTAGATTTTTCTTTAAACTAGGAACATAAAGAATTTCATTAATATGAAAGATATTACCTGATTGAAGTTGGAAAGAAGCAGATCCAAAACCTTTTATGTCATAAGTACTATCATCACCCAGTTCCACCTTTACATTGAATTTCTTGTCCCAATAGTTTGCAAGATTTTGTTTGAAGCTTGTCATGTGTCTGGAAGCACCGCTATCCATTAACCAAATTTCCTCCGACTTGGTTATGGTGCCAGAAAGAGTGAGATAAGATAATATTCTTGATGTTGTTCTTGCTCTTTGGTGGCTGCCTTGGTTTGTTTCCTTTGAGGTTTAGCCTCTTCAGTGGCAACTGTGGCTTGGAACTTTCCTTTTCTTTTCTGCTGAGAGGGAGGGTTCCTGCAATCTCTTGCATAATGTCCTAGCTTATTGCAGTTAAAACATTTTACTTTAGATAAATGAGGATTAAGATGAGATAACTTACCTTGAGGTTTCTTACATTTGCCTTTAGATTTAGGGAGCTTCTTCCATTTCTTGGCATTTGCTGCAAGGGCATGATCTCTTAGAATTGAATGATCATTTTTGCTTTTGAGTCTTCCTTCTTCTTCTAAGCAGCCATGCCACAATTTGTCAAAGTTAGGCTGGGCTTCTCTTCCATTGACTGATGCGAGAAAAACTCCTCATGACTTAGGGAGTCCATTTACTACAGTTTGCACAAAGTCATCATCATCCACAGCAACTCCTATTGATATAAGATGATCTCTGGTTTGAGCAATCTTGAAGAAGAAGACATCAATTGATTCATCTTTTCCCATCCTCAAGGTACGTAGTTGTTTCTTCAATATTCTTTTCTGAGTTGGTGCCTTCTTTTCATAGAGGTTTGCCAAAGCATCAAAACAATCTTTAGCAATCCTTACATGACCAATGATGGGCATCATGTTGTCCTTAACATACTCAAAAATTATTCTTTTAGCCTTGGTTTGTTTCTTTCTATATGTTGACCTGGCAGTGTTTGAAGTGGGTTATTCAATTACCCTGGTGATTAGTTCTTCTAGATCATTTTGAACTTGGAGGCCCCTATAAGTCTGTCTTCAACTTTAATTGAAGAGGAGGCCATGCTGAGATCTTGATCAGTTTAGTAAAAGAGATGATGTTGATCTGTAAAACAACCCTAACAATATGGATCTACGTAGGCTTAAGTCTGCACTTCTTTAGCTCTTTTCACGCCCTAAACTCTGATACCATGTTAGAATTAGGGAAAGAAAACAAAAAATACCTTTTCAAATTTTTTTGTTAGCTAGATCAACAAGAACATAGTAGATCTAAAGTAAAACTCTGAACAGAAATGTATAGTAAGATAGTAGATCTGAAACATAAAGTATTTTTGATTAAGCAAAGCAGTTAGATCTGAACTACAGATATATTTTTGAACAACCAAAACAGTTAGATCTGAACCATAGAATATTTTTGAACAAGCAAAACAGTTAGATCTGAAACATAGAAATATTTCTGAGTAAACAAATCAATAGATCTGAACCATAAGCAATATTTCTGATAATTGCAAATCAATATATCTAAACCATAAGAATGTTTTTGAGTATTGCAAATCAATAGATCTGAACGTAAACAATAGATCTGAATTTAAGCAATTAAATAAATTTGAAACTGCACCTTACCTCTTGAAGATTTACCTCTGTGTAATGAAGAGAAGCTTGACACACATAAGGAATGTTGAGCCACTGATATTATGCTCATATAAGTTTAGGGCTCATGGATCAACCTTAATGGGTTAGATCTCTATCAATGAAAATGGAGGACTATTATGCCACCATAAAGAAACCCCAGACAAAAGACAACAAACCCCCAAACAGAAAATTCTAGAAGCAAACCCTTATTCTAGCCACATGTAGTGAGGAAGTTCCAGATCTGAACAACTAGAGGACAGTTGCATATAGTAAGGGACTAGCAACCCAACAAGAAGGTCGCGGCCCTAAAAAGGTTTCAGTTCTGCTCAAGGAAAGGACGACAGCCACTTAGGAGAGGGTCGGTTGCGGTAGATTAGCAGAGGGAGGAGAGGGCGACAGCATAGACACTTGGCAACAGTGATTAGATCAACCCTCAACACACAGCAACCCTCAACACAGCTTCTAAATGTACCTGGCAGCAATAGAATAACCCTCAACTCAGCAACTCAGAAGGACTAGGCAACAACAATCAAAGGAGGCCAAAACTGAACTGTCAAAGGGAGGCCACAGTTGAACTGTCGAAGGGAGGTCGCAGCATATAGAAGAACCTCAGAGCAATCTGCCACACTAAAATAGGAGAGTGAGTAAGTGTAAATGAAAAGTGAGGGAGAGGTTTTTTATTTATAGTTTTAGGCTAGGGCTTAGGGTTATAAAAATATAATTAATAAAATGACATATTAATTAATATAAATATTAATTTAATATGTCACATTTAAATATTAATTTTTATTTTTATTTTTATTTTAATCTTATTAAGCCCTCAAAACAAAAATATAAACCCCACTCAAACCCAAACTCAAAAACCAAAGGAGTGAAGAACAATCAAGCAGTTAGGAGAGGCAGAGAGGTTTTCTTAGTGGCAACACATGTCCATATAATTCTCAAGGTGACCAATTAACTTTATCATCACTGCTTAAGGGTTACATCCCACAATGTAGTCATCCTCATCTTCATAGTCTCTCGTAGGTCCTATGGACCATCCTGAGAAAGGAAGAGGATCACACACCAACACATCTTGGTATTACACCAAGATCTACCTGATCAAAAACCAAGTTGCCCCAGAACACATCTGGGGTCTTATCCACAAAGGTACAAGACCAAAGATCAACCCATGCTTTTGGCATGGGTACCCTAGAACACATCTAGGGGACCCTAGACATCTCTAGGGACTTATACTGCTTGGTCCCAGACCAAGAACCCCAGTCATCTACTGGGGGCCCTCACAAAGGTCTTTTTGCCATGGCTCTTAACTGCTTGGTCCCAGACCCAGAACCCCAGAAGTATACTGCTAGGGTCTTATGCCATCCTTCAGGGAGAATGGCTCTTGCGGCTACATTAAATTCAACAGATGTGATGAGCCATGGTTGACCTGTAGCTGTAAAGGTGAATGAGGGGGGATGTTGGGCTGCTATCTGTGGACATGTTGATCATGATCATGGTCAGGATCATGTTCTCTATTGTGGGCCACGAGACAAGATCTCCTCTAGTTACCCCTAGGCATGAGGAGGTAACAAGACCTTCAGGGGGCACCGATTCAAGATGTCATGCATACACATGCAGAGAATGTAGTTTATCTAGATTGAGATAATTATTTAGTTTGATTTGATTGTACGCTGTAGTATGATTATTTTTGGACTCTTGAGGCCAAGACCATTTGGAGCCTCGATGTTTTTGTATTTTGGTTTAGATATGCATTGCATTTGGTTCTTACTATATTCAACCTTACATACCATACACATGAGAAAACTTTTCATATTTGGTGTCTAATGGCTTGGATTTACATTGATGTACATTAATATATATTTTTTAATCAAAAATTGAATATTATATATTTTTTGGTCCATGGGTTTTTTTTCCATTTTTTACCTGGTTCTGGGCCAATTCATGATTTTATGGTCTACCAATTCAGTTCCAATTCTAGTTCAGGTTCTGATAACATTGATTCTAGATCTAAAGAGTCGCATATAAAGAAATCAGCAACTCTTTTGCAGGTAAAAGGGATCTTGTGAATGGCTCTCTTTATAGGTTAATGAAGGATCCAATGTCCTGGTCCTTGATGACCTTTATACTTCAGTATAGAAGCAGCTTTTTGGAATTCAAATCAACTTCTTTATCTGCAGTGAGTGGGCTGAAATTTTTAGCCTAATTGACTCTAATCCAACTAATAAGTCAATGGTCAGACAGGTGGTTGGAGACTCGGCATATCCTGTATCAACTAGGCCAGATATAGGTCATGCAATCAGCTTTACCTCTCATTTTTGGCAGCATCAAATGCTATTTTTTGGTGTACAATTAAGATAGGCATATCATGCATGGAGAAGACAACAGGATGTGAAGTTGTGGACAGTAGAATGGGCAATGTCCAGTAGGTTGATTTTCACTATTAAAATATTCAGTGGTTGATCTGTTGCACTATTCATAGGGTGGACTGCATACATCTTTTACAACATGTTTGGTCCATATCAGTCTGTAATTTTTTGGGACTAGCTTTTGGTTTCCAAATGACCATCAAGGAAGAGTGATGGAGCTTGTGTTTCAAAATGGTCAGACCATAATGTAATATAGTTAGCAAATACTTTTACATTAGGAGTTAAATAAAGTGGTGTAAGTGTTTAATTAAGGCTCATGTTTACATATGGTCATTGACAGCAGCTTACATCTCTCTCGTGAGACAAACCATTGTACACATTGAATCGTATATCAAGTCTCTCCTCTCTCTCTACAACTTCTCTGCATTTAGTATTATGTGCAAGCTTTATACAAACATCTATCAAATTAGAATATTTTAAATGATATTAAGTTTTAACTTCACCTATGACTTCAAAGTTGTTATCAAAAAGTTGCAAACCATAAAATACAGATGTTGTCTCAGTTTCTTAGTGAAAAGGGATGATTTTACACACCGTGCCATCCTTTGATGCTGAGGCCAGACGAGTTGTGAGCCACTGATCTATAGACAAATCTGTGACCTCTCCATTGTGTTTCCCCATGCAATAGACTCCTTCTATTGGGTTCTCAACATGAAATTTAATGGGTTCCTCATACAAAGTACCACCACTACGAGCAGCATACCTTGCTTTTGTAACATCTATTTTCAGTACATACTTTCCCACCCCCACTAGCAATACGTCCTGCATTAAATTTCAAGTATCACATGTCATGTTTGCAATTAAGATAAATGCATAAATTAAAAGAAAAAAAAACTGCCATTTCAATGACTCCAAAACAGACCTTAAAAAGCAAATCAAACCTTAGCCCTTTATTGTTCCATATTATACATCATATTCATAACATAAGCAACTGACCATATTATGACAAGAGTCTACAGAAATTACCTGATGATGAGAATGCCAACACACCCGTGGATGGACTGACTCCCAGTCACCTGTAATCTGAATGGCCAAGAGAATTTGCTCTGATATCTGCATTTTGTCCTCATCTCCCAGACCTTCAACAATCTTCCGGATGTAAACTCTCCCATCTGAACTTGCACTGTCATTTCAAAAATCATGCTTCAGCAAATGAAAGATTATAATTCAAAATCAGGAGTGCATATAATAATGAACATTATTTATGCCAAACCTGGCTAAGAGATGAACATCTTCAGAGAAAAAGGCCATGTCAGTCACCCTCTGCAGCAATCAAACTCCAACACAACAATGAATTCAATTTCTTAAACAAAGAAAAACAGTCACTGATACCTAAAAACACCAGAATAATTCAATGATTGTCATTAAAAAATACATCCAACCCTTCTTGCACACAGCTCAGAAGGCCACTGTTTGTGCATAAATACCATCCTTCTGAACTTTTAAGTCGCATTATATTTTACATATATAAACATGAACCCCCTCTTCTAGCAATGGAAGTAGAAAAGCACTGACAAATCATATACTGACCAAACTATATAAACTCATTCAAGCTACAACTGCCCAATTCAGCCTACTGACAACTCACTTGAAAAAAGCAAGACCTTGCCTGTCGCTATATTTCCCAAAGTACTAGTGAAGTCTTAAAATGTATCTTCCCTTGAAAACCACTTAACAGTTAACACTGAACAGACCTTGTCTAATGACTAGCAGGTGGTGTCTGGCCAGAGATAGACACAAGTGCAATCTTCATGGAGTAGTCGTGTTTGGTCACAATACATGGCCCAAAGGGAATGCTAGACTGTATTTTGAATATCATAACAGTTATATAATGCATTCTTATCATTCATCTCGCACAACAGTTATAAATTAGCCTCACACGTGTAGTCTGTTCCAGTATTATCTAATATTGAGACCTAATAAGGCTCATTTACAATACTGAGACAAATATACAACACAAGTGCAATCTTCATGGAGTAGTCATGTTTGGTCACAAGACATGGCCCAAAGGGAATGCTAGACTTCATTTTGAATATCTTAACTGCTATATAATGCATTCTTATCATTCATCTTGCACTATAGTTATAAATTAGCCTCACACATGTGGTCTGTTCCAGTATCATCTAATATTGAGACCTAATAAGGCTCATTTACAATACTGAGACAAATATACAACATTAAGCTGTAATGTGAAGAAAAGTTCTCAAGAAATGGTCACTAGTTTAATCAATATGCATTACAGTACAGGTAAGGACACAGGAAACATCATTAGTCGAACCTTAGCTATTATCTGGAAACAAGCCCACAATCAACTTGGGAGAATGCTGTCCCAGTGTCCAGACTTACCATAAACACTTTCCAGTATTCACTGGCTGACAGTTATAAATGAGCCTCACACATGTGGTCTGTTCCAGTATCATCTAATATTGAGACCTAATAAGGCTCATTTACAATACTGAGACAAATATACAACATTAAGCTGTAATGTGAAGAAAAGTTCTCAAGAAATGGTCACTAGTTTAATCAATATGCATTACAGTACAGGTAAGGACACAGGAAACATCATTAGTCGAACCTTAGCTATTATCTGGAAACAAGCCCACAATCAACTTGGGAGAATGCTGTCCCAGTGTCCAGACTTACCATAAACACTTTCCAGTATTCACTGGCTGACAGTTATAAATGAGCCTCACACATGTGGTCTGTTCCAGTATCATCTAATATTGAGACCTAATAAGGCTCATTTACAATACTGAGACAAATATACGACATTAAGCTGTAATGTGAAGAAAAGTTCTCAAGAAATGGTCACTAGTTTAATCAATATGCATTACAGTACAGGTAAGGATACAGGAAACATCATTAGTAGAACTTTAGCTATTATCTGGAAACAAGCCCACAATAAGCTTGGGAGAACGCTGTCCCAGTGTCCAGACTGACCATAAACACTTTCCAGTATTCACTGGCTGACAGTTATAAATGAGCCAGACACATGTGACCTGTTCCAGTATCATCTAATGTTGTAACCTAATAAGGTTCAGTTTGCATACGGAGACAAACAAAGAACACTAAGTTGCATTGTTAATAAAATAAGCAGTTGCCATGAAATGGTCACTAGTTTAATCAATGTGGATATATAACTTCTATCTACAATACAGGTCAAATAACAGAGGAAACAATACAAGCCCACAATCAACTTGGAAGCTTTCTTCAATATAATTCTGCCTTGGCCCACAAGCTATGAACATTTATATCCAGGGGCAAGGCAAGTATCATTAGTACAATTTAGCTAATGGAACACGCATTTCACACAAATATAGACAGCACCAGCAGCAATCAACTGTCTGTTAAATAATGGGTTCTGGATTGAATTCACTAACTGTAGAAGACTCTTAAGGGACTGAAAAACTTATATTTGGAAACAATGGAGTCATTTCTACTGTACTATAATGGGCAGTAGTAATAAAGTATATAAGGTGAAATATAAGATGCGATACTAGTGAATCTAGATTTTAATCCAGTTGAGTAAGAGATTTGTACTACCCAAAGAAAACATCCATAACACATCACTAGTAAAATGAAGATGAACAAACTACACATACTACATACGCCAACCTACAACAGCTTTCAAGAATGAATTCCAGTCCTCAAAACACAAAGACAAGAAAACTCTATGATATAATTCATAAAGTTCCAAAAGGCCAATGTTTCATTTCATTTCACTGAAATTAAATCCATTTATGGCTTTGCAGATGAATGATTTGATGAAAGATTCCTGAAAACTACAATAGTATTACAATTATTTATTGGAAATGCAACGCAGTTTGTAAGACAACATTTCTGTCTCACTCAAAAATGTATGAGGAGTGTTGGCCGATTGCAAACCAGAGATAGCTATTCTCTATTTTTCTTGTTGAACCAAACTAGCCTAATAATTCCAACAACCTTTCAAACCATTCCTTTTTTGTATTACACTACCAAAAAGAGAGCCCTGAGCTCGTGTTTCTGTATTTGTTTTATCCATAGAAGTCATGCTTTGCAGTTTGGAATGCTCATGGTATGAATCAAACATAATGCACTAGGTTTCAAGTGAGTGTAGATATATAAACCAATGCTGTAAATCTCATCTCGGGGAAAGTATCGGCGAGGGTTTGGAATGTAACTTCTCGGTGACATCAGCGGAAAATATCGGAATATCTCGGAAAATGTCGCAAGATAGGGGTCTAACTCAGAATATCTCAGAATATTTAGAATATATCGGACAGGTGTTTAACTCGGAATTTATCGGAATATCGGCGATATATCGGAGAGATATACAACACTGATATAAACACTCTGCCACTGTAACCAATGTATTATTTAATTGATTCTCTTTATCGTTCTTTCAAACCATACAGATCTACTGAACCGTACCACAATGTTTTTAAAAGATCATTCCTTGATCTGAGACGCTATTGCCAGCAAGCATAGCGATGTGGGGAGCAGGCAGCAGTCCTTCCCAAGAATAATTCTGGGAGCAAAGCAGTCCTGGGAGCGTTCTGTATGTTAAATTTCTAGCAGCAGAAGCTGTCCACGCATTGCCTAATGTCCAAAGGCATGCAGAGGCATTAAACATAACATTGGACAGCAGCTTTATCCTTGGCCTAAGTCCAACTTAGGAAAAGTATGAGAAATCAACAATCTGATTTTTCATTGACCTTTTGGACCCAGTTCTAAAGTCCTTTAGAAAAATTCTGTTTTGAGTGCTGTGTAGGGCCCAGGATAGTGGGGCACATTGCTTAGTGCTGTGTGGGGTCCAAAGAAGAGGGGCACCTCAATCTGGACCGTTGGAGGCCTTACTGGGCAGACATCTCAAGGCAGCAAGAAGTAGAGTCATGGGTAAAGAGATGGCTGAGGTTGAGGGACTCATTCATTCACTCATTCCTGAGCAAGAGAAGAGAGGGAGCTTGGCTGAGAGAAGGAAGAGGTTGAGCTGCTGAAGAGGGCGAGTTCTGTGCTGATCTTGGGCAGCTTGGGCCGTACTGCGTAGCAGAGAAAATCCAAACTCAGGGCCATATACAGCAGCAACTAAAGGGCCGATTTCTGGGCGTGTTCAGCAGACAGAGAGAGGACGAACCAGGAAAGATTTGGAGCAGCAGAGGAGGCCTGTACACAGCAGATCCAGACAGCCAACAGAAGAGACCGTACCAGACCGTACAACTCAGCCAGAAGCAAGGCGGTGCAGGCTGGTGTTTGCTGGGCTGAACAGCACTTGGTTTGCTGAGCCATTTGAGGAAAATATTCATGTTCAGATCTGTCAGAAAATTCTGCTGAGATTTGCTGCTGTAATTTCTCTCTTAGAAAGCCAAATAAAGCACCCTCTTTGCTGGTTTTCCCCACACTGGGGTTTCCAGGGTAATCTACTGTGTATGTGTGATTATTTTATTTTCCACTATGCATGCATGTGTACATACTCAGCTGTAGTAAACTAGCATAGTTCAGTTTTATTTCTGTTCTGAAATATTTATGGGTTTAAGAAACAATTGGATGTTTATAATATTGCTGGGTACTAGAAGTTTAACATGGTATCAGAGCTCTGCCTCTAAGGAAGTATTGAGTGCTGGACACAGGTCACAGATTGAAGTCTCAGTAAGATTTCTGCAGATTTTCTGAAGGTTCCAGCAGTCCAAAATTTAAGTTTCCATGGCTACCAGCGTGAGATATGAGGTTAGGCTTGAGGGGGCCTCAAACTATCTTCAATGAAAGGTCAGAATTATAGTTGTGCTCAAGGAGAACAAGCTGTGGGCATTTGTCTGCACAACAGTCCCTGTACCAGTCCATGATCCAATTGCCTTGGACCTCCAGGAGGTGAAAGAAGCCAGGGCCCAGAGGATTCTGTTGGATGGTGTCAAGGACTACCTTATTCCACATCTAGCTGAGAAGAAGACAACAAAAGAAATGTGGGATGCCCTGAACAAGCTATATCAAAGTGACAACCAAAACCAGAAGATGGCTCTCAGGGACAAGTTGCATGCCACCAAGATGGCCAGGGGTGAAGGCGTGGCATCCTACCTCATTAGGCTAACCCAAGTCAGGGATGAGCTAGAAGCAGTGGGAAATATTGTCCCAGAAGAAGAGTTGGTACGCATTGCCTTAAATGGCTTTTGCAAACAATGGGATGTGTTTGTCAAGTGTGTAGTGGGCCGTGAGAAAATGCCCACTTGGGATAGGCTGTGGGATGACTTTACTCAGAAAGAGATCCGGGAGGGGTCTCAACGTGGAGAGCAGAGAAAGAAATCTAAAGATGAAGAGAACCTTGCTTTAGCATCAAAGAGCAAGGGGAAGAGAAGGAAGAGCTCAGTTGAAGGAACTTCTTCAAATCAAGGCAGCAAGAAGAAGTTTGACATCAGCAAAGTCAAATGCTTTGCTTGCCATCGGCTTGGACATTTTGCCAGCCAATGTCCCAACAAGAAGAAGGGAAAACCCAAGAAGCAGATGGCTGCTACAGCTAATATGGATGCATTTGCAGCCAGATTTGAGGATGAATTTTCACTCTTAGCATGTCTATCCAGCTCCATGGTCATTGGTACATGGTACATTGACAGTGGCGCTTCATGCCACATGACAGGGGTGCGTGAGTTCTTCAGCAGCTTGAGAGAGTACAGTGCAAACTTCCACATTGTACTTGGCGATAATGCTAAGTATAGGCCAGCAGCCAGTGGGATCATAAGGTTTCAAAGGGAGTCTGGTAAGCCTTTGTCAATTAATGATGTATTATTTGTTCCTGGTTTGACTAAAAATCTGATTTTTGTTTCAGCCTTAGAAGACAATGGATATGTGGTCACTTTCCAAGATGGAAATGTATTTATACATCCAAAGGGCTCCAATGCTAGCATGGGAAAAGTGTTGAGAGTGAGGAAGGACAAACTGTACAAGTTGCAGTTTGAACTAGCTTGTGCATTGGTTAGTAGCAGCAGCAATGGTCGAGATTTGGGGGAGCTTTCGCATAGGAGGATGGCTCATTTACATCATGACACACTAAAGGTGCTTAGGGAGGCCCTGACTGGGCTGCCAAAGTTTAGTTCTGATCAGCATGGTGTGTGCAAGGGGTGTGCTATGGGCAAGTACAACAAGACAGTTTTTCCTAGCAGTGACAACAGGTCCAAATGGATTTTGGATTTGATCCATTTGGATGTCTATGGACCCATGTCAGCGGTGTCTATTGGAGGGTTCAGCTACTATGTCTCCTTTATTGACGATTATTCCAGGAAGACTTGGATCTATTTTAAGAAGACCGAGGATGAGGTCTTCAGCTGGTTCCAAGAGTTCAAAGATCACATTAGACAATGGAGGCGAGTATACCTCAAGTGCCTTCAAGGAGTTCTGTGCAGATGTCGGGATTAAGAGGGAGTTGACTCTGCCATATAACCCGCAGCAAAATGGAGTCTTAGAGAGGAAGAACAGGTCAATAGTTGGGGCAGCCAAGGCTATGTTGCATGATCAGGACTTGCCCATGTTTCTATGGGTTGAGGCATGCAACACTGCAATCTATCTGCAAAACAAGAGTCCACATAAGGTACTAGGGAGGATGACCTCGGAGGAGGCCTTCACAAGGAAGAGACCAGAGATTGGTCACATATGCATCTTTGGGTGCTTGGTCTACTGTCATGTTCCGGCAGAGAGGAGGACCAAGCTTGAGCCTACTGCAGAAAAGGGCATCCTTGTTGTTTACAGTGAGACCTCCAAGGCCTATAAGGTCTACATTCTTGCAGTTAGAAGGACTGTGATTAGGAGGGACGTGAGATTTGAGGAGGACAAGGCTTTCAGGAAGTACTGTGGACAGATGCCGGCTGATGAGAAAAATCAGGAGCAAAGTAATCCTAAGGAGGAGGCTAGACAACCATTATAGATTACAGGTCTCCAAACTTCTATATAGGTTAGGCAACAACACCAGCAGATTGTGCAAGATGAGCAGCATGAGTAGGACCAAGATGCTCCATTTACTCCGACTAAGTCCTCTAGCACGAGGAGGCCAAAGTGGGTTGAGCACACATTGAGAAAGGCTCAAGAGCAGGTGGATGCTCCCAAGACATCAGTTAGGGAGAGCAGGGCACCACAAAGATTTTCCAGTTACATGGCTCTCATGAGCGAGGTGATAGAGGCCGAGCCTTCCAGTTTTCAAGAGGCATCTGAGCAGGAGGTGTGGAGAGATGCCATGATGGAGGAATATTCTTGCATCATGAAGAATGATGTGTGGGAGGTTGTGCCCCGACCATAGGGGAAATCAGTGGTTGGCTCTAGATGGATCTATAAGATCAAGCACGCTATGGATGGCAGTGTGTGTTAGAATTTTTAAATTTTCTGGTTACACAATTACAATTACTTAATCCAATAGCAGCTGTAGTAGGATCACTGAAAGATAGACAATCACAGATACAATAGAACACAAAGATTATCCTGAGAAACCCTCATGGGGGAGAAAACCCAGCAACCAAAATACTCAATATAGATTCCTTCAACCAGTACAATGATGCGCTATAGCTCTCCAAGAAAGACCAAGACCAAAACACCAAAAGAACCAGTCTCCAAGACTTGTGCGCTAGACCTTTTTATGCGCTCCAAGATGCACAAGAGAAGTGTGTGAATGTGTGACCAAATGAGAGGAACTTATCCTCTATTTATACACAACAGTGTATCTTGAAGAGACATGACTCTTGACCTAACTAACCCATAAAACAAGGCCGACTAACCACAATGGGGCTTTTACAATTATAAGTAAAATACCAATAATATAATAATTTATGTTGAGCCGACTTGTACAATATAATTAAATAAGATTTTAAAGGTTTGACCAAAAGAAATATACAAGAATATCTTCCGTAGTTACACAAAAAATATTAACACTCCCTCTTAACTAGGAAGGTATTCTTTTGAGACACGGACTCCAAGTCCGATACCACACAAGCTCACATCCATTGACTGTTGAACATGTGAATCAATACATCCTTGGATATCCATAGTGCAACATGACTTCACCCCATGCAACCAAGGTCTGTGGGTAGCTCTCAATAGCTACAACATGTCCCCAGGACATCCACTTCCTACAATGCATCAGTACCTAATCATGTGCACTCCTGTCTCAGTGCCAACCCTTTTTCATGTTGGATGAGATCCACCAGACTCAATGCTAGTCCTTTTTCATGTTGGATGAGTTCCACCTGTCACTCCCTCTGAAGAGGGACCACATCAAGCTTGTCCCTGAAGTACTCGAACTTCCTCCTTGACAGCGGCTTGGTGAACACATCCACAACCTGATCCTCGCTAGTAACAAACTGGAGCCTCATTGCTCCCCTCTGTACCATAACCCCGATATAGTAGTATCTGATCTCGATATACTTCGACCTATCATGGAACACTGGGTTCTCTGACAACTTCATGCAACTCTAGTTGTCACACCAAATACAGGTCACCTTCAATCCGAGACCAAATAACCCAGACAACAGCTTCTGAAGCCACACTGTTTCTCTGCTCACTACACATGTTGCCACATACTCAACTTCAGCCGTACTGAGTGCCACACAACACTGCTTCTTGCTGCTCCACGAGACCATACTGGAGCCAAGACTGAAACAGTATCCTGAAGTGCTCTTCCAATCAAGAATACTGCCAGCCAAATATGAATATGTGTATCCATACAATCCAAACTCATGGTCAGATCTATACCAAAGACCATGATCTAGAGTACCCTTAAGGTACCTCAACATATGTTTAGCTGCAACCAAATGAACCTGTCTAGGCTGCTCCAAGTGTTGACTCAAGGTGTTCACAGCAAAACATATATCCGGTCTTGTGTTCCTCAAATACATCAATGAGCCCACTATCTGCCTATATAAGGTAGAATCCATAATCTCTAAAGTTGTATCCTGCAGCGACTTTAGATTTGATACCATCGGGGTAGCCATGGCCTTACAGTCCAACATCTCGAACTTCTTCAAGATTTCCGCAGCATACTTTCCTTGATTTAGGAAAATCCCATCTGATCTCTGCCAAACTTCTAGTCCCAAGAAGTAGTGCATCATTCCTAAATCTTTCATCTCGAATTTTGCAGCCAATTTTCTCTTACATTCAATGATGAGCTTTACTGCACCTATTAGAAACAGGTCATCTACATACAGCAGTAGAATCACCGATTCACCATCCTCAACCTTAAAGTAAAGGTTAGGATCTGCATTGCTCTTGGTAAAACCCAAGCTCATCAGAATATTGTCAATCCTACCATACCATGCTATGGGTACTTGCTTCAATCGATATAAAGCCTTCTTTAATCTGCACATGTGAGTCTCTGTGTCATGTGTCTCGAATCCAAGTGGTTGCTCCACATAAACTTCCTCTTTTATTTCACCATTCAAGAAGGTTCTCTTTACATCCATCTGATGCACCTTCCATTTCATCATAGCAACCAATGAAAGTATAGTTCTAATCGAGGTATATCTTGCCACGGGAGCAAAAGTCTCTTCATAGTCAATCCCTTCCTTCTAAGAGAAACCTCGGGCCACAAATCTTGCCTTATATTTTTCAATACTACCATCGGCTACGTGTTTCGTCTTGTAGATCCATTTTGAACTCACCACGGATTTTTCCTTTGGTCTGGGAACCACATCCCAGACATCATTCTGCATAATGCATGCAATCTTCTGCCATGGCATCTTTCCATACTTGATTTTCTGCAGCCTCTTCATAACTAGAAGGTTTTGCATTCATTATGTCACACAAGCATGCCACGTAGCTGGAATACGACTTCGGCTTCGGCTTCTTACTTTCCCTGAAAGATTTCTCTGGGGCACCAATTCTTTCTACATCTCTGATAAGCTCTTGTGCCCAAGCTGGTCTTCTCTTGCGAGAAGGTATCTCGGCTGGTTTCTGAGGTTCTACTATGTCATGATCCTCTGTAATGACTTCCTCTGGTTCAACTGCCTCTGGAACTTTAGGAACTTCATTCTCTTCTTCATGCACCTCTTCTGCACGGATTTGTTTTGATTTACTGAAAGTTGCATTCTCATCAAAGGTTACATCTCAGCTGATCTCCACTTTTCGGTGACCGGGCATGTATATCCTATAAGCCTTTGATGTGTCACTGTAACCAACAAATATGCCCTTCTGTCCAGAAGGGCCCAACTTTGTCCTCTTTTCCTTGGGGACATGAACAAATACAGGGCAACCAAATATTCTGAAATGGTTGACTTATGGCTTCTCTCCTAAAAACATCTCCTCGGGTGTCTTGTTTTCAAGCACCTTGTGGGGACTTTTATTATGCACATACATTGTCGTCTTCGTTGCTTCTGCCCACAGATGCATAGGAAGATCTTGATCATGGATCATGGCCTTTACTGCTTCCATGATCGTCTAGTTCTTCCTTTTAACTATTCCATTCTATTGAGGGCTATAGGGAGTAGAAAGCTCCCTCTTAATCCCAACTTCCTTGCAATACTCCTTGAATTCTTCTAAGATGAATTCACCTCCATTATCTGATCGCAAGGTCTTTATCTTCCGCTATCTCAAGTTTTCTACCAGAGCCTTGAACTCTTTGAATTTTCCAAAAAATTCAATATTTGCTTTTAACAAATAAATCCAAGTTTTACGTGAGTAATCATCAATGAATTATACATAATATACATACACACTTAGTGAAGTTGTCGACATCGGTCCACACACGTCTAAAACTCCTTTGGCTCTGCTATCGCTATTAGAAAAGGAATGCTTCACATTCTTTCCTTGTGGACATCCTTTGCACACTCCATCTGGTTCTGCTTGGATTTCTGGAAGACTTATCACCATTTTACTCACAACCGGAAGAGCATTTTACTCACTGGGATTCACAATATCATGAACCATTGCGGAGTCTAAATGTCCTTTTAATTTGTAGAGACCTTCTTCAACTCCAATCACTACTGCATCATCAAGTGTCTTCCCTCTAGGCCACATAAGAAGTTGACCATCAATAAATACTACTCTAAATCCTTTCTTGTCCAATGTTGAAATTGAGAGAAGATTCTTCTTTAAACCTGGAACATAGAGAAATTCATCTTCATTGGCTTGCCTGAGTTTAACTTGTAGGAAGCTTCTCCAACACCTTTGATTGGATATTGATAGTCATCACCCAATTTCACCTTGTCAGGTGAATCTTTATGAATAAGGTTAGATAAGGAGTCTTCATAGCCTGTCATGTGCTTGGAAGCACCATTGTCTATCAACCAAGTGTCTCATCCATGAGTAAGAGTACTTGTGAGGGCTGAGATAAGAACATAATCCTCATCACTTGAATCATCTTACTTTGCAACCTTCTTGGGAGGCTCATCATCTTCAGTTGTGTGAGCTCGATGCCTCTTACTTCCATTCTTATTCTTAATTTCCATAATGAGGGGGCAATCCCTAACAAAATGTCCCAATTCCTGACAACAGTAACCTCTGATCTTTGAGTTGTCTCTTTGACCCATCTTAAACTTCTTAGGTAAAGAATTCTCTTTCTTGTTCTTTCCTTTCCTGGTGTGGGCGGCTAGGGCTTGATCTTCATTTGCCATCTTTTCTTCTCTTGCAGTTGTCCTAGCTTCTTCCTTGTTACGATCTTCCCAAAGCCTATTGAACTTGGGAAGCTTCTTCCTTGAGCATATTCCTTGGATGAATGCATCCCATGACCTTGGGAGGCCATTCCAGGTAGTCATCACCATCTCTTCTCCTTCTACTGAGTTGCCAATGGCTTCTAGCTGCTCCTTGATTCGATTCACTCTTAAGAAGTAGGAGTGAATAGTTTCTGAGTTCTACATTTTCACATTCTTCAACTGAGATCTCAAAGTCATTCTTCGGTTTATGTTGCTTCCTTCAAACAGACGAGTTAAGGTGTCCAACATTTGCTTTGGAGAAGATAATGATGATACATGATGGATAAGGTGGTCCTTAATGGAGTCTGCAATAATCCTTTTTGCTCTCACCATGTCCTTCTTATATTTTGCCTTAGCTTCATCTCCTTGAGGTTCTTGAACTTCTTCTATAATGAACTTATCCAATTCATGTTCTTCAAGAAGGATGGTTACTCTGTACCTCCAGGCCCTGAAGTTATCAACTCCATCTAGCTTCTCATTGATTTTTGTTCCGATAGTCATCTTGCCAGGGACCACACAAAAATATGACCAAAATTGAAAGACTAAACTTACCAATAGGTGTGCTCTGCTAAGGCATGTTGCTTGGTGGTCTTGCTTTCTAAAAATTCCCCCAGAAACTGAAAAAAGTCAACCTTAGGGTTTGGGTGAAACCCTAACTGCAGCAACTGCAAACTGGAAAACTAGTCCATTGGAAAAGTGCACTAGGCTAGGGCGAACCTCCTGATGGTCTTGGTTTGTCCAGCAACTATCTCTAGACTGAAAACTGCTCCCTTTTAGGCTTCTAGATTTGCAACTAGCTTCTATTCAGGCCTGCTCTGATACCAAGTTAGAATTTTTAAATTTTCTGGTTACACAATTACAATTACTTAATCCAATAGCAACTATAGTAGGATCACTAAAAGATAGATAATCACAAATACAATAGAACACAAAGATTATGCTGGGAAACCCTCGTGGGGGAGAAAACCTAGCAACCAAAATCCTCAATATAGATTCCTTCAACCAATACAATGATGCGCTATAGCTCTCCAAGAAAGACCAAGACACCAAAAGAACCAGTCTCCAAGACTTGTGCGCTAGATCTTCTAATGTGCGCTAGATCTTCTAATGTGCTCCAAGATGCACAAGAGAAGTGTGTGAATGTGTGACCAAATGAGAGGAACCTATCCTTTCTTTATACACAACAATGTCTCTTGAAGGGACATGACTCTTAACCTAACTAACCCATAAAACAGGGCTGACTAGCCACAATGGGGCTTTTTACAATTATAAGTAAAATACCAATAATATAATAATTTATGTTGAGCTAACTTGTACAATATAATTATAATAACCTTTTAAAGGTTTGACCAAAAGAAATATACAAGAATATCTTTCGTAGTTACACCAAAAATATTAACAGTGTGAACAAGTTCAAAGCCGAGTTTGTGGCTAAGGGCTTCTCACAAAAGGAGGGCATTGACTTCAGTGAGACATTTGCACCCGTGGCGAGGTATTCCTCTATCAAGGCCGTGATATCCATTGCAGCTGAGTTGGGGTGGAAGATCCACCAAATGGATGTCAGAACAGCGTTTATTAATGGAGTGATAGAGAAGGAGATTTATATTGAACAGCAAGAGGGTTTTGAAGTGCATGACAGGGCATCTCACGTTTGCAGGTTGAAGAGAGCGCTATATGGGCTCAAGCAGCCACCACGTGCTTGGCACTCCAGGATCGATAGCTATCTGCTTAGGATGGGCTTCACCATGAGTGACGCTGATTCTAATCTCTACTACATCTTGGTTGAGGGTGAGCCACTCATTCTTGTATTATACATGGATGACTTGTTTATCACTGGGTTAGAGAAGCTCATAGCAGATTGCAAGAGGGATCTTGCTGCTGACTTTGAGATGAAGGACTTGGGGCTACTGCATTATTTTCTTGGTTTGGAGGTGTAGCAGATGGATGGGCAGATTTTCCATGAACAAGGGAGATATGTTGTGGATATCCTGAAGCAATTTGGCATGTAGGAATACATGCCTATTGCAACACCCATGGTTACTAACTAGAAGAAGATAGATGCTTCCAAGTCGAAGGGAGTGGATCTCACTCTTTACAAGTAGCTCATTGGCTCTCTAATGTATCCAGTTAACACTAGGCCAAATTTGTGTTTTGTTGTCTGTTGTCGTCCTAATACACACCTGGGTTATCATGGAAGAAACCTTCAATCCACTTGGTGTGTCCTTGGGGGCAAGTCTCGAGTCAAGGTGTTGTCACCTGATCCTCAACTCCTCCGTCTAGGCCAACTCCTAGCGAAGCCAAGGGGGGTAGTCCCTATAAAAGAAATCT
>JASDQU010100108.1:414313-424663 GCA_032191745.1 Picea mariana
CGCCTCTCCCTGAATTAATGCCATGCATCCTCTCATGCACCTAACCCTAGCGCATGCATTGCCTAGGGTTCTCCACCGCCATATCTATTTAAGAGAGGTCGACCCTCTTTAGGAATTTAGATTGAGTCTGGATAAGGAAACTATGTAATATTTTGAAGCAAGGAATAAAGAAAGACTTTGGAGCTCAACTTGGTGTGGATCTAATATGTGGATGCTCGTTGTCATGTGCCAATCTATGAGGTGAAATTGTTTTAATGCATGATATTTCAATTGTTAAATTGTAGCTTTGATCTATTGAACTTGTTTGCTTCTTAGATCAAGTTATCTTTCTTTCAATAAGGTTTACTAAGCTTGCTTGCCTTTTAAATCTTATTGATTTTCATATGTAATCAAAGAACTTATGTTTTCTTGCTTGACTAACATGCTTCCTAGATTTCATGTGTAAAGGATACTACTATTTGACGTTGTGTTTGTAAGTGTGTTGAAGCTTGTAGGATCTCATACTTGAAGGGAAGTGGAGCTTGTTTGCATCCTCTTCATCTTCAAGATTCAAAAAAAGGATAACAGTCCCTCTTTCATACCAAGAAGACTCCATTGCCCAAGGGTTCCAAGGCTACTCTTCTCCTTTCTCTCTTTCTCAAAGAAAATTCAAAATTTTGGTTACTTTGTTGGAAATGCAAGTTGCTTAGATTCATCCTTATTTCAAATTCTGATTATCTAAGACTACATGCATAAGATAAACTAGATCTAAGTTGTGCTTTTTCGAGTTTCATCTAATTAACTAGATCTAGCATAGGAAAAGTCTTCTTTTAGCTTGTTTTCTTTCAAGAAATTCACAAGCTCAAGAGTAGTTTCTTTTCTTAAAGCTTTCAAGTCATATTTGGTAATTATAGTACCTCTGTATTTCTGTTGTATAACAGCAACAAAAAGACCCTAAGGAAACTAGCTCTTTAGCTTGAGTTCCTTAGTTATTTTTTGCCAAAAATTGCATAAATAAACTCCTAGAATAAGTGTCTTTTTCTTTCTTAGACTTTAAAGGCCTTAGATTCATTTTATAGGGACTACCCCCCTTGGCTTCGCTAGGAGTTGGCCTAGACGGAGGAGTTGAGGATCAGGTGACAGCACCTTGACTCGAGACTTGCCTCCAAGGGCACACCAAGTGGATTGAAGGTTTCTTCCACGATAACCCAGGTGTGTATTAGGACGGCAACATTGTCAACACACTCAGTCAGTTCATGGTAGAGCCTAAGCATGTACACTGGGTGGCAGCAAAACATGTGTTGAGGTATCTGCATGGGAAAGTCGAGTTTAGATTGAGCGATATCCAGGGAGATGGAGTGAAGCTCATGGGCTATTCGGATGCAGATTGGGCAGGCAGCTTTGTGGACAAGAAGAACACATCAGGTTGTTGTTTCAGCTTGGGTTCAGGGGCTATTTCCTCATTCAACAGGAAGCATAAATCAGTTGTTTTGAGTTCTGCAGAGGCTGAATATATGCCATCCAGCTTGTCATCATGTGAGGCCATTTTGCTTCAGAGCTACACATGGGCTTGTTTGATCAAGAGTTGGACACAACAGTGATTCACTGTGATAATCAGAGCTGCATCAAGCTCTCTGAAAATCTAGTGTTTCATGATAGGTCCAAAGACATTGATATAAGGTACCACTTCATTCAAGACTGCATGCAGAAAGGTGCAGTAAAGCTGCAGTATGTGCCAATCGGTGAGCAGATTGCAGACATACTCATGAAGCCTTTGGTGAAAGGAAAATTTGTCTACTTCAGGGACAAGTTGGGGGTTGGGCAGAACACCTTCCTCACTAAGAGGAAGTGTTAAATTTGTAGCAGCAGAAGGTATCCATGCATTGCCTAATGTCCAAAGGCATGCACGGGACATTAAACATAACATTGGACAGCAGTTTTATCCTTGGCCTAAGTCCAACTTAGGAAAAGTATGAGAAATCAACAATCTGATTATTCATTGCCCTTTTGGACCCAGTTCTAAAATTCTTTAGAAAAAATTTGTTTTGAGTGTTGTGTGGGGCCCAAGATAGTGAGGCGCATTGCTTAATGCTGTGTGGGGTCCAGAGAAGAGGGGCGCCTCAATCTGGACCGTTGGAGGCCTTGTTGGGCACACATCTCAAGGCAGCAAGAGGTGGACTCATGGGTAAAGAGATGGCTGAGGGTGAGGGACTCCTTCTTGAGAAAGAGAAGAGAGGAAGCTTGGCTGAAAGAAGGAGGTTGAGCTGCTGAAGAGGGCGAGTTCTGGGCTGATCTTGGGCATCTAGTGGAGGCCGTACACAGGCCGTACTGTGCAGCAGAGAAAATCCAAACTCGGGGCCATATACAGCAGCAACTAAAGGGCCGATTTCTGGGTGTGTTCAGCAGAGAGAGAGAGGCCGAACCAGGAAAGATTTGGAGCAGCAGAGGAGGCCTGTACACAGCAGGTCCAGACAGCCAACAGAAGAGACCGTACCAGGCCGTACAACTCAGCCAGATGCAATGCCGTGCAGGCTGGCATTTGCTGGGCTGAACAGCACTTGGTTTGCTGGGCCGTATGAGGAAAATATTTGTCTTCAGATCTGTAAGAAAATTCTGTTGATATTTGCTGCTGTAATTTCTCTGTTAGAAAGCTAAATAAATCTCCTCTCTTTGTTAGTTTTCCCCACACTAGGGTTTCCAGGGTAATCTACTGTGTATGTGTGTGATTGTTTTATTTTCTGTTGTGCATGCATGTGTTACATACTCAGCTGTAGTAAACTAGCATAGTTCAGTTTTATTTCTGTTCTGAAATATTTATGGGTTTAAAAAACTCTTGGCTGTTTATTCTGTTGCTGGGTATTAGAAATTTAACACTGTACACATACATGGTAATATATGCATGTGTGCCAATAACACAGGAACAGGATAGTTGTTATTGGCTTTCTTGTACTTGGACAGAATAGTGTATGCTAGTCACAATTCAAGAGTCAATTCATCTTCAATGAGATTGTTATAACATTACTTATATAACCCACCATCACATGGTGCTACTGTTATAGTCAATCAACCACTTTCACAGTGAAAATTAACAGGACTAATTACTAGCTTTTACTGATATTCGTCTTCTTCTTCCCCAAAATTATTGTGTAAATACATAAGTTCATCAGGCTTGAGTTTATTTGTTTTAACTTTTCTTAATAGCTCAGTTTCCAAATCCCAAACAGAATCGCACAGTCGCTTTATCTCCTACATATTGTTACAGTGTTGAGTGTTCTAATGGAGAAATATAGCAGTACACAATTGCCAAGCCAGTTTATGCTGAAAGCAAGAAATGCCCTATAGCCTCAAATGATTCCTTTTTTATTCTATCAATGCCCTTGGACAATTAAGCTGTTAAGTCGTTTTAACAGCCCTCCTCCAGCCAAAATAGCATAGCATTCAATCAACCCTTAAAACCATATCTACAAGTTTACTTGTTATATGCTTGCCTAGCAAGGGCTTCAAACTTGCTTCCTGTGTTCGCATTGACTATAATGGGCTTAATCTGCTTTAAGCTTTAGTATGCTAATAATAAGAGCCAAAAAATATGGTGCTGCAAGTCTTCTATCGGTGTGTCTAAATATTTAAACTACACTTTTGCTGCAAAGTCTGTAATTTTTATAATTAATATTTCATTCTTTTTTAAATCTGTTTTCCACATTTATTCAAACCTTTTGCGTATTTAAGTCTACAAAGAAACAGATTCAATAGTTTCATAAACCATGAGATTCAATCTTTTGTTAATTCCTTATTTCAACTCCATCTCTGTTATCGCTCCCAAGAGTAGTTAGTACTTGGGTGCCTCTGTATTTTTTTAGATGGTAACCACTGCTTATTTCTCATGTGAATGAACTGAATTGTTTGGACTAACATCAGACTTTCATAAGTCTTTGGTATTTTGAGTTTGAAGTTGATCCTAAATTGGTATATCAATCAATAGGAATAATGTAAGCTAGCTATAAATATTTAAGACATGAATTAGACTTTTTCAAAATCTTAATACTGGTGTAGAAATATCCATGTTTATTCACATAAGTACACTAGCAGCTTATATTTTGACTCTTGAGTGTGAATAGAGCTAACAGGGGTGATGTCTCTTTATCTATATAACCTTTAAAAAAATAAAAATCACATGATTGATAAATTCAATTGATTTTATTTTTATTGATTTTTTGGCATAAAAAACAGAGAATATTCAATTGATTTTTGACACTTTTTCTTATCATTTTGGGCCCCACATAGGAGGGAGCTTGCAGAAGCTCCCTGCATTGCATGTGTACCCCTCCTGGGAGTTGGAAAATCCATACCCAGCGTTTCCCCGCTCCCGAAAGCTTAGGAGCTGTATAATGAGAGATTCTTTGGGAGCTTGGCAATATTTTGGGAGTTTTATTTGGCTGCTCCCTTTTAAGTTTTTGGGGGGAGCTTTTAGAAACTCCCTGTCTGCTTTGGAGATTGCAGAAGCTCCCTGCCTGTCAAGCTTCTAGAATCTACAAAAGAGACAGGGAGCTTCTACAAGCTCCTGAAAAAATGGGAGAGGCCAAAACCAACCTCCCAAAGAAGCTCCCAACAAAAAGGGATAGTTTAGTACAGCTTCCACGCTCCAGGGAGCAGGGAAACGTTGGGTATGGGTTCCCCAACTCCCAGGAGGGGTACCCATGCAAACTATGTTTGCAAGTAATCAAAACATTAGGAAAAACAAGAAACGTGTTCCAAACCCTCAAGGGACACATCGCCAATGCAACATAGGGGGGAACCTATACAAATTATAGCATAAGGGGGCTCATATGAAGGCTTTAGTGGGCTCATGGACGACCAGCACTATAATAATGTGTAAAGAGGAGGGAGTACCCCTTGGTTTGGCAAGGACTCCACATACTAAAAGAGACAATTTAAATTAACTTTTGCAGTGTATTGAAATGAAAAAAAAAATCTTAACTAGATGATGAGCTACTTTTAAGAAGCTGTCATAACCTGTGACTTTTTGTAGAAAATTGTCTAAATTTAACCTTAAAAGAATTACTGAACATAGATCCATCTGAATTTACTTAAATACATCAAGCTGTGAATTGAAAGTCAAATTATTGTAAATTTGCAATGGATTTGTTTCCATTTCAGGCAACATTCAGTTCAAATAAAACCCAATCAAATTTGACCAAAACATGCAAAGTTTAGCTATTTCTTTAAGAAATCTTGGTCTTCCACATTTCAAGATATCCAGCAGAATTTATTCTTACTTCAATTTATTCTAACATTTCAGGCAGTATGAATAGCCTTTTGTCTAGTTTCAACCAATGTTTTACCAAGTTTTGGGACCGGGGAGCATAGGAATGGAAACACATGCACGGAGAACATGTGGAGACACTCTCCAAATTTTAGGATATATTATGGTAAACGTAGAGGTCCCCGACATAGGGGACCCCATCTGAAATCCTAAAAAAGTATTAAATATAAATATATGAGAAACAATGACAAGTCTAAAAACTGACTTTGTTTAAGGCCATTGAGAAAAAACCATGGGGGCATGCCCAAGAGTCCTTTTTGGAGGGGATTTCCTAGGTCTCCCCGACAAAAGGCAAATTTCCCTTGTTTCTTGGGAAACATCCCCCTTGCATTTCCCCGAGTTTCCCCAAAAGAAGGACATGGAGAAATGTCCCCCACTAAGTTTTCTTGTCCCGAAAATGTGGGGGCATGCCCAAGAGTCCTTTTTGGAGGGGGTTTCCTAGGTCTCCCCCACAAAAGGCAAATTTCCCTTGTTTCTTGGGAAACATCCCCCTTGCATTTCCCCGAGTTTCCCCAAAAGAAGGACATGGAGAAATGTCCCCCACTAAGTTTTCTTGTCCCGAAAATGTGGGGGCATGGCCCTGCCCAAGTGAGCGCATCCTCATGTAACATTGGTTTCGATACCCAACCTTGATGTTTAATCAGTGTTATGTGATAGCCAATATATCACGCGATTTCTACTAAGCTGATATTATCGACACAATTTATCACAATATTTTCATCTATGGAAAATATCGCCACACATTCAATGTCGCAATATTTTGAGTTATATATTGTGAGTCAATGGAATATATTGGCATGCCTGCACCAAGTACCCCTTATAACTGGAAACTTGGTCTTTTGATTCTCATTTTGCGAAAGAGAGATAGTGGATTGAGCTCTAAGGAGATTATGACCATTTTCCATCGAGCAAACAAGGAAAATCTGGTCTTTTCATTGCTATTGGTTGATCTATTGTGGAGTAGGGATTTACTTTGATCTACCATATCCATATTCCAAGTATGTTTAAACATTTATGCTTGGATTTTCTTTCTTTTTCAAGATTTAGTACAAGGTTTGCAATGTCCATTAGATATACCTCTTCAAGATTTTCTTTCTTTCTCAAGATTTTTTAATTGCAGCATTATTTTGTGTTAACTTCCCCATTCGTTCTGTGACATAGGTTTAATTAGCGCTCTACGAAGTGCCAAAGCCATTCAACCCAATTGTGGGTGTATGGCGAACAAATTGAACCTTGTAATCGATAGATGCTGAGCTGCGAGCTATGTCGTAAGGAAATATTTGGCGGAATCAGCACCTTGAAATACCACCTTGCCAAAATCCCAAGGCCTAAAGTGGATATTTGCCTTTTCACTACCTTGGAAATCATCCATATTGCAAATCAACCAATTCTTGATATTGCTAGGAAGGAAGATCAAAAGGAAGAATTGAGGCTCAAACTTGCAAATAGAAAGTAAGCATGGATACCAAAGGTTCTCAGGGGCAGGGGAAACCCAATCCTCGACCACACCTTCCACAATGCCCTCGGCATCCTCACCTGTCTTTGTTCTAAGGCCAATGCCTAGGGGACAACCTTCTCTTCAATTGTTAATTAAAACAAGAGAGAAGCAGGAGGTCGACCAATTGTGGCCAAATTTTTCTATGGAGTGACATTCCTCTCAACATTACCAAGAACAACCCATTCTACCATTCAATGTTTGAAGTCGCTGCTACTGTTGGCACGAGGACAAGGTACCTTCCTATAATGACTTGACAGCACCTCTCCTTCGGTGAGAAAGGATTGATTGTACTCAAAGATTGGCTAAGCTTAGGGAATCATGGGAGACCATCAGATGCACTATTATGTCAAACAATTGGATAGATGGGAAGGGCAAGTCCATTCTAAATTTCTTGGTTAATTTTCCCAAGGGGACAACATTTATCAAATACGTCGATGCATCTGCATATGTTAAAGATGCACAGGTATTATGTGAGTTGTTGGATGGGTTCATCTGAGAGAAAGGTCTGCAGTATGTTCTCCAAGTCACCACAGGCAATGTTGTTAATTATTTTTATGTCGGCAAGTTGCTTATGGAGAGGTATCAGACCTTGTATTGGACCCCTTGCATAGTCCATTGCATTGAGTTGATGTTAGAGGACATGGGAAAAATTTCTTAGATCGAGGAAATTGTTGAATCGGCTAGGAGTGTCACCAAATTTATATATAATCATACATATGTTCTTACACTCATGAGACACTTCACATCGAACAAGGAGTTGGTGCATCTCACAATCACGTGTTTCACCACTAGCTTCATTTCTCTTCAATCTCTCCACAATTCTATGTTGGAGTTGTAGAGGATGTTTCTTTGAAATGAGTGAGATTTTTCGATTAAATCTCACCCATTGATTAGACATGGCTAGATTGGATCTAGGCCATTGATCTTTTAGGGCTTAGCCAAAGAGAGGCTAAAGGAGGCAAAAGGGTAATGAAGAGGCTCATTCTCCACTTGAGAGGAGAGGAGGAGAAGTGAGAGTCTCTTGGGCACATTTCTTGAGGAGGAGAGAGTGCATGAGGTCAAGGGTTTGGGAGGAGCCATAGCTTGGTACTAGTCTACCATGGAGAATCTACCATGGATTATGCGCTACTTCTTGTGTGTGTTAAATTTTTTAATTAAATAAAGTAACAAGGCAAGTGTTTCTCATCCCTAGGCGCCTAAGGGGTGAGAAAGTGCCTAATGTGGGCCCTAACCATTTAATTTGTGAGATGCAAATTAAAAAGTGACTTTATGACTAAAGTGAGGGTGAGTGAAGAGACATTTAATCTCAGCCACTCATATAATCTAATCTCAACCATTGGATTAGAAAACTCCTCACCTTCCCTCATGAGGTTGATTAGGGTAGAGGGGCGCACCCATTCTTGGGTTGTTGATTCATTTTTGAGAGAGCAAGAGAGAGCATTTTCGAGCAGCAAGAGAGCAGCCATTTCTGAGAGCTAGGGCACGCATCCCAAGGCAGCAAACTAGCACAAAAATAGAGGCAGCAAGGACAGCATTGAAGGCAGGCCATACTGTACGGATTGAGAAGGTCGTACAGCAAGAAGAGCAGGCATAGAAATCGAGGCAAGGTACAGTCCAACAAAAAAGGCCGTACTGTACGGATTTTCAAATTACGTACAGCAGGAAAAAAGGGCATGGAAATCGAGGCAGAAGGTACAGTTTGTACTATACGGATTCTGTACAGTCCATATTGTACGGATTCGATACAGTCCGTACTTTACGGATTATGTACAGTCCATACTGTACAGATTTCGTACAGTCCGTACGGTCTGTACGACTGTTATTGTGGCACAGATTTCGAGAAGAAATAGTTGTGTTGTTCTCTGGAAGTTTTGGCACATTTCCCAAGGCAGTCGTACAGCATTTATTGCTTTGTTTTGGGCTGAGGCAGTTGGCATGGATTTCAAGGTGACCGTACAGCAGTTTGGATGCACAAAAATCGAGGAGCAGACCTGCAATTTATTGCAGAAAATTCTGGGAAGAATTTTGAGGAGTTTGACTCATTTTCCTGTGTGAAGATTTGGCACGGTTGTCGAGACAAGTTTGTCATTTAAATTTCTGAAGATGAATATGCTATAACAAAATTCTCTGAAGCTCCTAAATAATAAAAATCTCCCTCTCTCATTGGTTTTCCCCTTGTGGGTTTTTCCAGAGTCAAAGTTAGACCGAAAATACCTGTGTCTATATTTTCTGAGTTTTTATATGCTGCTAATATTTTATTTCTGCGTTATAAATGATGTTCAGAATCCTCATGTTTCAGTTCTGAAGTTTATTTTCTGCTAAGTTTTTATATGCTGATATAAAACTGGGTTTGGGCATTTAACATTGGCTGAAAAATCAGCGAGACTGAAACTGGGTTGGGGTCTGAAAAATTTACATGGTTGTTAGATTTAGGGTAATTTTGAAAACAGCAGTCTCTTTTTAATTTCAATGCAAGAACAACTTAGATCTGTAGCTTAAACTAAGATCAGAGCATATAAAAGATAGATCTATATGAGATATTAACAGCTTGAAGAAAGCAACTCAGAACACATATGGAAATTAACTCAGATCTAAGACAGTAATGAACAGCTATCAGAATACAACCGATCTATATAACTCAGATCTAAATACTAAGATTTATAACACTCAGATCTATATGACTCAGAAGTAAAACTCAGATCTATAAAACAGTTTACAATAAGCACATCTTATAGATCCATACAAAGCTTACTCCATAAAATAATTCTATAATCAGATCAGATCTAAATCACAGGAGAAACAAGTAGGAAACGTACCTAGTACAGCAACCTACCTCAGAAGATAGTACTGTAACCACAATAGAAATAGATCTAGTTGTTATGCTCAGACAAAGGTTCAATTCATAGATCAAGAGGATCTTTTATGCCAAAGAATGAAGGAACTTTCAAGCCACCAAGCTTAAGGGTTACTGGAACAAAAACACCAAAGGACCCAAACCCTTCCCAGCCAAAGACTTTACCAATGAAACCCTCAGATCTATACACACAGGACTGTAGGTAAACCCTTGCTTCTACAGTGGACAGTGTAGGAGCTTAACCAAATAGTAACCCTTCAGAAATATCCTTACTTTAGGACAGAACAGCAGACTAGGATAGGGTCACTAACTTACTGCTCACACAATGAGGATCTAATCCACAAAGCCAAGGGATAAGCTCCTTAAACAGCAGATCTGAGGAAGGGTTGTACCCTCAAGTGGATACACCTCACAGCAAAGCAAACCCATAGCAGATTAGGACGCGACACCCCCCCCCCAGCAAACAATCTCACAGCAGAATCTCACGGCAACTATAGCACAGGAAAGGCAGCCCATAGTAAAGGGACGGCAGCCTATAGCAAAGGAGACAGCGGCCTATAACACAGGAGACAACAAGAGGAGGCCACGGCTGAACTTCAAGGAACTGCTGCAACAGCAAGGAGACAAGAGGCCGCTCCAATACTTCAAACATCAACAGCAAGGACAGCAGCCCTAACACAGCAACCAAAGGAAGGTAGG
>JASDQU010100108.1:425142-476117 GCA_032191745.1 Picea mariana
AGCGTTAAGCAAGGATTCCCTGGAACACATCCAGGGGCCCTAGAACACATCTAGGGACTTATATCATCAACCACCAAGGAACACATCCAAGGGTCAATCCAAGTACTAAACAAGGATTCCCTGGAACACATCCAGGGGCCCTAGAACACATCTAGGGACTTATATCATCAACCACAAGGAACACATCCAAGGATCAATCCAAGCACTAAGCAAGGATTCCCTGGAACACATCTAGGGACTTATAATAGCTTGGTCTCAGACCAAGAACCCCAGTCATATACTGGGGGCCCTAAGAAGGGTCTTTTGCCATGGCACTGACTGATTGGTCCCAAACCAAATACCCCAGGAGTGCACTGGGGGCCCTAGATCTCAGCTAGGGTCTTGGCCATCCTCCAGGAGAATGGCTCTCGCAGCTGCTATAAATTTAACAATGGTATCGGAGTTGAGTTGAAGGGAAGCAGAGCTTTCAGCAGACAGAAAGTTGGGACAGCAGTCACTTCACAAGGTAGATTTTTGAATTTATTATTTTCAGCAAAAAGGGTCAATGGCTACTGGTTTGAGGGTTGAGGACAGACTTGATGGGACAGCAAATTTTGGTGCTTGGAAAGAGAGGATGATCTTGCTCTTGCAAGAAAACGAGTTGTGGGACATTGTGGAAAATACCACTACTCATCATGTTGTGGTAACTACTGATGCTACTCTTCTTGCAGCTTACACTAAGAAGCGTATCAAGGCTAAGAGGTTTATTCTTGATGCCATCAAGAATCATTTGATTCCTCACTTGACGGGGAAGACACATGCCTATGAGATGTGGGAGTCTTTGATTAAATTGTACCAGAGTACAAATGAGAACCGGAAAATGGTTTTGAGGGAAAAACTAAAAAGCATAAAAATGACCAAGGCTGAAAATGTGGTCACATACCTTACTAGATTGACACAGGTGAGGGATGGGCTTGGAACTGTGGGAGAAGCCATAGTTGGCAGTGATCTTGTGAGAACAACATTGAATAGAGTTTCCAAACAATGGGTTGTTTTTGTGGAGGGCATTGTTGCTAGGGAGAAGATTCCCGGTTGGGAACGTCTTTGGGATGACTTTGTTCAAGAGGAGACCCGGAGAGGTTATGTACATGGTAGTTCATCTACAGGTCATGAGGAGGAGAATGTGACTCTTGCTACCACTAGCAAGAAGAAGTTCAAAAAGGGTCCAAAGGGAGGACACAAGCCCAAGGGTGAAGGGAAGAAAGACATGAGCAAAGTCAAGTGCTTTGCATGCCATAAGTTTGGGCACTATGCAGGTTAGTGTCCGAACAAGAAGAAGAAACAAACAATAGAGGTGGAAGAGTTTTCCACCAAGTTTGACAGGGAATTTTCCTTGATTGTGTGTCTATCCTCGAGGACCACTACCTCAGATACTTGGTATATTGACAGTGGTGCCTCTCGCCATATGACAGCAGTTCGTGAGCACTTGACAGATCTTACACAGTGCGGAGATGCAGAGGTAGTGCTTGGAGATGACCGAGAGGTCAAGGTGGCTAGTTGTGGGACCGTATCATTTCGGAGGGAGTCTTTGCCTCCCATGACTTTGACAAAGGTTCTATATGTTCCGGGCTTGAAGATGAACTTAGTGTCAGTTTCTACTATTGAGGAGAAGGGCTATGAGGTCTTGTTCCGTGATGGGCAAGTGCTTCTTTTCCTCAGAGGGTCTAGCATCACTTCGACCAAAGTGATTGGTACTAGACATGAGAGGTTGTCCAAGTTTTTGTTCCAGCCAGTAAGAGCATTGATTCATTCTACCAGCAACAGCATTGACCTATGTGAGCTATGGCACAAGAGCATGGCACATTTGCACCATGGGGCTTTGAGAGTTATGAGGGAGATGGTGACAGAAGTTCCAGATTTCAGTTCAAAACACCATGAGTTGTGCAAGGGGTGTGCTCTAGGAAAGTACACCAAGACTGCTTTTCCGAGCAGTGACAGTAGAGCAGCAAGGATACTTGATCTTATACATTCAGATGTATGTGGCCCGATGTCTTCGGCATCGTTGACTGGTTCCCTATACTATGTTGTATTCATTGATGACTTCTCTCGAAAGTCCTGGATTTTCTTCATGAAGACTAAAGGACAGGTCTTCAGTCGGTTCCAAAAGTTCAAAGCTCTTGTGGAGAACCAGACAGGGAAGAAAATCAGAGTCCTAAGATCGGACAATGGGGGTGAGTATACCTCCAAGGAGTTCATGGACTTCTGTGCAGGAGAGGGCATCAGGAGGGAGTTGATTGTTCCTTACAACCCGCAGCAGAATGGGGTTGCAGAGAGGAAGAACAGTGCCATTGTTGGGGCTGCGAGAGCCATGCTACATGATAAGGGGCTGCCACTATTTCTATGGGCTGAGGCATGCTACACTGCAGTTTATCTGCAGAACAGGAGTCCCAACAAGGCTGTGGGGAGCATGACTCCTGAGGAGGCTTTCTCTGGGAAGAAGCCTGAGATAGGGCACCTTCGTATTTTTGGGTGCATCACATTTTCATATGTCCCTTCTAAGAAGAGGACAAAGCTAGAGCCCACGGCAGAGAGAGGGATCTTTGTTGGGTACAGTGAGATTTCAAAGGCTTTCTGTATATACCTTCCTTCCTTGAGGACGACTGTCTTGAGGAGGGATGTCAGATTTGAGGAGGACAGAGCCTTTAGGAAGTCTAGAAGGACAAAGAAGGGTGAGCAGTCTTCACCACAGATTCAGGTGAGTCCGCAGCAGAGTACAGTGACACAGAGTTCGGGGCCACCATTTTCGGGGACGAAAGGTTCACAGGTGACAAGGCCACAGGATTCAGGTTCACAGGCTACTGGTCCACAGGTTTCAGGATGAAGGTACTTCAGAGTCTACTTCAGGATCATTGTCTTCAGGAGATGGGGTTGAGCAGGGAGAGTCCCCTCCACAGGACACTACTTTAGAGAGGAGGAAGCCCAAGTGGCTTCAAGACACTTTGAGGGAAGCACAGGGTTCAGTGCGGAATCCCAGACAAGCAGTGAGGGAGAGTAAACCTCCCGAGAGGTTTTGCAGCTACTTCGCGATGGTGAGCAGTATTCGGAAGTTTCAGCCTTCCACTTTTGAGGAGGCCACTGGCAGACAAGTATGGAGAGATGCCATGATGGAAGAGTACAATTCCATCATGAAGAACAATGTCTAGGAAGTTGTTCCTAGACCTAAGGGGAAGCCAGTGGTGACTTTCAGGTGGCTCTATAAACTAAAGCATGTTGCAGATGGCAGCATTGAAAAGTACAAAGCTCGCTTTGTAGCTTGGGGGTTTTACAGGTTGAGGGAGTAGACTATGATGAGACCTTTGCACCGGTTGCTAGATACACTTCGATCAAGGCAGTGATCTCCATTGCAGCAGAGATGGGTTGGAAGATCCACCAGATGGATGTGAAGACCGCATTTCTGAATGGTCTTATTGAGGAGGAGGTGTATATTGAGCAGCCATTGGGCTTTGAGGTGCATGGGAGAGAGTCTCATGTGTGTAGACTGAAGAAGGCATTGTATGGGCTGAAACAAGCTCCCAGAGCTTGGTATTCGAAGATAGATGCCTATTTGCAGCAGTTGGGTTTTGAGAAGAGTGAGGCGGATCCCAACCTATACTTCATTGTGGTTGGAGAGGATCTTCTCATTCTTCTGCTATATGTGGATGATCTTTTCATTACAGGGGCAGAGAGACTCATCAGAAGCTGCAAGGAGAGCCTTGCTTCAAAGTTCGAGATGACTGACATTGGACTGATGCATTAATTTTTGGGATTGGAGGTTTGGCAGGAGCTTGGACACATCTTCCTGGGACAGGGGAAGTATGTGTGTGACATTCTGAGCAGATTTTAGATGGGAGATAGCCGGCCCATGACCACTCCCATGATTACCAACTGGAAGAAGCTTCATGCTTCTGAGTCACAGTTGGTGGATTCCACTTTGTATCATCAATTGATCGAGTCATTGATGTATTTGGTCAATACCAGGCCAGATATTTGTTTTGTTGTCAACACTCTCAGTCAGTTCATGGTGGAGCCTAGGAGAGTGCACTGGGTGGCAGCAAAACATGTGCTCAGGAATCTTTGTGGTACGGTAGATTATGGTTTGGACTATCAGAGAGGAGATGGAGTTCGTCTGGTTGGCTATACAGACTCGGATTGGGCAGGATGTGTCAGTGACAGGATAAGCACTTCAGGGTGTTGTTTTGGATTGGGATCGACAGTTGTGTCTTGGTTCAATCGGAAACAAAAGTCAGTGGCTTTGAGTTCTGTAGAGGCTGAGTATATGGCAGCCAGTCGGGCCARTTGTGAGGCCCTTTGGCTTCACAAGATGCTGGTGGGATTGTTCGGTGTGCAGTTGAAGCCTACTATGATTCACTGTGATAATCAGAGTTGCATTAAACTCTCGGAGAATCCAGTTTTTCATGACCGGTCTAAGCATATCGAGATTCGTTATCACTTCATCCGTGACTATGTTCAGAGAGGAGCTGTGGAGCTACAGTACATATCTACAGAGGAGCAGGTTGCAGACATACTCACCAAGGCATTAGGCAGAGGCAAGTTTGTATTTTTCAGGGACAAGCTTGGAGTGGTGGGTAACACTTTCCTCGGTATGAGGAAGTGTTAAATTTTTTAATTAAATAAAGTACCAAGGCAAGTGTTTCTCATCCCTAGGTGCCTAAGGGGTGAGAAAGTGCCTAATGTGGGCCCTAGTCATTTAATTTGTGAGATGCAAATTAAAAGGTGACTTTATGACTAAAGTGAGGGTGAGTGAAGAGACATTTAATCTCAACCACTCATCTAATCTAATCTCGGCCATTGGATTAGAAAACTCCTCACCTTCCCTCATGAGGTCAATTAGGGTAAAGGGACACACCCATTCTTGAGTTGTTGATTCATTTTTGAGAGAGCAAGAGATAGAGCATTTTCGAGCAGCAAAAGAGCAGCCATTTCTGAGAGCTAGGGCACGCATCCCAAGGCAGCAAGCTAGCACAGAAATTGAGGCAGCAAGGATAGCATTGAAGGCAGGCCATACTATACGGATTGAGCAGGTCGTACAGCAAGAAGAGCAGGCACAAAAATCAAGGCAAGGTACAGTCCAGCAGAAAAGGCCGTACTGTACGAATTTTCGAATTCCATACAATAGGAAAAAAAAGGCATGAAAACCGAGGCAGAAAGTACAGTCTGTACTGTATGGATTCTGTGCAGTCCGTACTGTAAGGATTCTGTACAGCCCGTACGACTGTTATTGTGGCACAGATTTCGAGAAGAAATAGTTGTGTTGTTTTCTGGAAGTTTTGGCACATCTCCCAAGGCAGTCGTACAGCATTTATTGCTCTGTTTTGCGCTGAGGCAGTTGGCACGAATTTCAAGGTGACCATACAGCAGTTTGGAGGCACAGAAATCGAAAAGTAGACCTGCAATTTATTGCAGAAAATTCTGGAAAGAATTTTGAGAAGTTTGGCTCATTTTCCTGTGTGAAGATTTGGCACGATTGTTGAGATAAGTTTGTCATTTAAATTTCTGAAGATGAATATGCTGTAACAGAATTCTCTAAAGCTCCTAAACTATTAAAAATCTTCCTCTCTCACTGGTTTTCCCCTTGTGGGTTTTTCCAGGGTCAAAGTTAGACCGCAAATATCTGTGTCTATATTTTCTGAGTTTTTATATGCTGCTGATATTTTATTTCTGCATTATAAACGATGTTCAGAATCCTCATGTTTCAATTCTGAAGTTTATTTTCTGCTAAGTTTTTATATGCTGATATAAAACTGGGTTTGGGCATTTAACATTGGCTGAAAAATCAGCGAGACTGAAACTGGGTTGGGGTCTGAAAAATTTACAGTGTGAGGGCGCATACATCTAGAGAGGGGCGCATTAGCATGTGGAGGAGCGCATTCTTGAGAGAAGAGGCGCATCAAGCTAAGGAGAGGCGCTCCTTGAGGAGGATACTTACTTGTTGAGGAGAGGTGCTCTCTATGGGTAAAGGAGGGCATGTGCAATTAAGCTTAGTGTGCATCTATCCTTGGAGGGATGCACTCTTGAGAGGAGGGCGCAAGACCAAGGGCAAGGCAAAGGCAAAACAAAGGTTAAAGGTACAAGCAAAGGGCAAAGGCAAGGCAAGAGGCAAGGAAAGAGGTCAAGGCATTAGCAAAGGAAGAAGGGCGCACCAAAGCAAAGGGCGCCTAGCTTCAAGGGGCTAGCAGGCACATCTTCAAGGGACTCCAAAGCATCCGAGAGGGCATGCTATTGTATCAGGTTCACTTGTATATGTTTTCCTTGTTGTACATCTTTCTTTGAGATCTTCTATATACATCTATCTCCAAACTGGTTTTCCCCTGGGGGGTTTTTTATCCAAGGTCATGTTGACCTAAAATACATGTGTCCAATTTCATGCATGCTTAGATGTGTAGATCAGCATTTTAGATTTGTAAAAATCCGAGGAGTGTTATTTGCTTTGAGTATTATTGCATGTGCTAACCATTGGTGTGAAAACACTTGCAAGGACACCTCAAAAGAAAACTTAGCCATAAAAATTATGAGCAAAAAGTTACTTGACTGTTTGCTGTCCTAAAACAGCAGCAATGGACAGTTGGAATATTAAACTTAGAGCCAAACTCAAGGTCAAAGACAGACCTTAGTTGGCAGCCTCATAGTACCTCAGTTTTCTTCAGTTTACAGGTCTGCTGGGTTTCATAAGGGCAGCGAATCCCCTTTACACAGCAGCGAGGGTTATAACAGGCTGCTAGAGTGTGCCACAGGTATGTTTGAGGAGGACCGAGGCCCTTTCTGAGTAGCGGCATCATTATTACAATGGCTGACAGAAGGACAGTGAGGCACACTGAAGGAGCAGAGCCCTGCCAGGAGCCTTCTAAGCATAGGTTTCTTGGTTTCATGTTGTGGTAGAGGTTAGGGTTAATTCAGATAAACTTCTGTTACAAATTTGCTGCTACAATTTGTTGGTTATTTGTCTCGGTGTGTGACAGCAGCCCTTAGGGGGTTTACTTCTGGGTTTTGAAGCTATTTACTGCTGATTTTGGACACTGTTTACTGTCGGTTTGGATACCGTTTTGGATACAATCTCATGCTGGTTTTCGATACGGTTTTACTGCTGGTTTGGGATACAGTTTTAGATATTGTTGCAATTGGTTTATAGTCACTGTATACTGTATGATATAGTCTCTGCTGATATAACTGTGCATTGGTAGTGATTCTGTTCATGAATTGGCTGGGCAGATTTGCTTACTGTTTATAAAAAAAAATTATTGTGTGGATTATTGCTCAATCAGCTTGTTTGCAACTGGCCTAAGTCTCTTCCCAAGCCCTAAAACCCTAGGGATATTAAAATTGACTCCACCTTATTTGGAGACATCCTTTGTCTTCCAGTGGTTTGTATCTTTCTATTCGATGTTGTGGTTGGTGATGTGACACCTACTCCTCAACTTCTAGCGGTGATTCATAGTGATTCTAACAAGCCTATCGCCACTTGTTTGCAAAGGGAGACCCTTATCAACACTCACAAGTCCACGGGATCTTCCCCACTATTTTTATTGATGAATCTACAAATGATTCTTACCTTCTTTCAGTGGATCAACTTGATTGTGTGGATTTTTGTCTTCGACGCTATGTTATTTGTCCTTATTGGGTATACTATATACAAGATCATTCAGTGTTTCACATGGATCTTGTCTTTCCCAGTTGTGATCCTGGTTTCTCTTGGATGTACTTTAAATGGCAATTTTATTCTCATCAACAGATTGTGCTCCTTGGTTCTCCTTCAATTGATGAGCATACTTCAAGGCTCTTTCCTTCAAACTTCAGCCAAAAGCCACCTTTACCAAGTTGTGGAACCATGTTGGTAATTGCTACTATGGTGTTTTGGGGAGGTTCTATTTTCCACTAGCCCACGCTCAACATTAAGGGGGAAGGTGCAATCTAATACTTTCTCTTCTTTGCCTCATGTCTATCTTCAAGGAGGATATTATGCATAGGACCATCCATGCATTGAGACGGGTATTCATTAACCCTTTCACTTATTTTCAACTATAGTCAACCATGTTTTTGAATTCTTTATCCACATAACAACTCTCAATTGTATTTCAACCACCATTCTATATTTTGGCCATGGCAACTCTTTGTGAGCAGACGGGTATTTATAAACCCACTCTCATCTTGTATTTTAGCTTCCTTTTGCGCTTCATTCTCTCAAGTGCATCTATGTTGGGTATTTACACACCCAAAACCCTATCATATTTGTGTTCTTTTAGTTGTGTTCAAGTTCTCATATTATATTCAAGCTTTCTTCTCAGTTGTGCTCTCTCAAGTGTATCAATATTGAGGATTTACAAACCCACACCCCTATTGTTTTTAAGCATTCCTAGTTGTCTTCAAACTCTTTATGATATATGGAGATGGGTCTTCCTACTCTCATTTCAACGACCACTAATCTTATTAGGGTTGGGTACTTCCATCTCTTCTCTCTTACAGGATGTTCCCTCCGACACATTTTCATATGGATGGACCACTGACACTATTATTCTAGTAGATGTGCAGTATTGCTAAGATGTGTCTTCCAAACATCCTTCATTGGATGAGTAGATTGGTGACAATAATTTCCAACAAATAAGAAATTCAGTGGCATCATTCTTTCAGCGAACGAGCAGTTCAATAATCATTATCCTTCAATGGATGAGTAGCTTAGAGTTGATTCGTATTCAAGATGTTTCTTCCAATGCTTCTTTTTCAAATGGGTGGTTTTGTATTGTAGTCTCCCAAATTATTAGTTTGGTGGCAGCATTCCTCCAGCAAATATTGGGTCCACTTTTGTATTGAGTAGGGTCATCACAAACACGCTTTCCCTTCTTCCAGCTTCAACTAACTCTTCATTGAATTGGGTATGCCCACTCACTTTGATACCCTCTCTCTCTTGTATTTATGCCTCTTTACGACACTTCTTGTATTGAGGTAGGTCATCACAAACCCACTCTCTCTTCTTCCAACTATGGTTCGCTCTTCATTGAGTTGGGTATCCCACTCACTTTTATACCGTCTCTCTCTTGTATTTATGCCTCTTTACAGTGCTTCTTTATCAGATGGACAGATCAAGAACAAATTCCCCAAGATGATGAGCAATTCAATGGTAGCATTTCTTCAAGAGTTGCACAGTTCTATGTTGATGATGGTTGGGTATTCATAAACCCTTCCACGTTTGTATTGAGTTGAGTCATCACAAACCCATTTTCTTAATACAACTACAGTCGTCTCTCTATTGAGTTGGGTACGCCTACTCCTTTTGTACTTTATCATCTTTCTCCATTACCCCATCCTCATATTAAAAGGGGGTTTTGAAATGATGGTAATCTTCACTTGTGGTTACTTGATATTATGGTTAAGAACCCTCATTATTGTCTAGGTTATGGTTTAATAGTTAACCTAGACAACATTATTTTATATAATTCTAGGCGGCAAAGGCCAACCTAGGCATTTAGGTGGGCCCATAACCCCCTTATGAGGGAAGGCGCCACCTCAGCTCATAAATTGTGTATAAATACACACCTTATGGGCCTTTTATATCATCGTCTTGGATTCATTAGTGATTGATTTTTTTTCCTAATAGCACCATATCTCTTGTTCTCTTGTCCATGGGTCCACTTCTCTCTATGTGATATTTATGTTCACGGTTTATGCCGGATTAGGGTTTGCTGAAGTGTTTCACATAGATCCATGGTCTATTTATCATCTCATCCAACAAGTGAAAGTTTTGGCAATGGAATAGCCAAGCAAGGTGAGTGTCGATATGGGGAAAGTCTTGTATGTTGAGTGAGAGCTGGTAGAGAGTGCTACATGAAACTAGGATTCTTCAGCAACTACAACAATTCCGCTAAGATCATGGGGCACCATAGTTGGAGTTATCTATGAGTTAGACTACAGGTAGGTGAAATTTCACCCTTCTTGTTTCATAGCCCCAGCTCATGTGTGGTATCCGTGGTAGATACTGGAAACAGGTTGAAAAATTGGTTCCATGCAGTCAGTTTCCTCATGCACAGCTTCATAAAAGATAGCTATTTCATTGTTATTTGTATTTTGTTGTTGATGCTTTTATATTTTGTATAGTGTATTAAATCTGTATGCTGCTGTGAATTCTGTATTTTGACATTAAATTGCATAATTGTAATGCTGTTGTCAATTATGTACAGTCTGCTGTTAAATTTGTATATACCATGTCACATGCGTGAATGCCAAAAATGCTGAACTGAATTAAATAAATATGTAGAAATCATATTTATGTGCTTCAGTAGTTAAATTCTTCATATTTATTGCATATAAATATGATATGGGAGCTGTTGGAGGCCCAAGAAGAGCTAAAGTTGGCATTACAGTCTGGTGGAAGAAAAGTTTGAAATTTTCATGAAGCAGATACCCAGCTGTCAGAAGCTAGTCAGCCATGTATGCCACGGTAATGAAATCACAATAATATTTTCCAAGCATGCGAGAAAAATGTAGATTATTTTTTGTCAAAGAAAAAGATAAGGTACTTTGAAAAACTGCTAAGAAATGCAACTCTTACTCAAACAAGCAGCTATTCAAATAAAACTTATCTTAACCTAATGAGCAGTAGTAAATGGCCCTTTATCAGCTTTAGTTATATTATAAATATCCCAAATAAATAAGGTGTTTTGTCTGTTAAGAGTTGGAAAATTATACCACACTTAATGCAGTCATATTTGTTTAGCAACTTCCATAAATAAAGCATTTGAGTAATGTATACTTTTCATCTTCAACTAGATTATGGGTGCAGAATATGCTATATTGTATCTCCAAATGGCAGTTTTAGGTTTTCTGATCCTCCTTTGTCTGTAAAAGATAATGCACTTTGGCCCGTATTTTGCAAATATTCAACTCCAGCTGATACAGGTGCCCAAGTACAATTGCAGTTCTAGTTTTAAATCTACTCAACTCTTTAAAAACTCGCTTTATTTAATATTAATGACCCGAGTTCAATAATGTTCCATCTTGCTTTATATGTTCCGAACTTTTTAAAGGCTGTATAATCTGCTGAAAATCTGATATTCCCAATTAAGCAGTTCAGTTAAAAGTTGTGAAGATAAGAATTTTTAAGCAGCCAGCTTGGACCTCCCAAGCCATGGTGTGAAGTATGTAGTTACATTTGAGCCAGAGCTTCACCAGCTTAAGATCAGATTCTGATTGAGATCATATTATGAGCATCTGCTATTGTCTTTAAGGTTGTATAGCAATCTTTGTCTACTGAAGATTTAAGCGCAGGCAATCCGAGTAGGTGTGTCTGCCTTGATTTAGGAGCTATGATCGAAAATTCATAAGAACCCTGTTTAGGCCTCTTAAGCCATGGTGAGAACACAGATGCCTAATAAGCATGGAGTTATGATTGAGCCATCAGCTTCATCAACTCAAAATGGGAGAAAAAAAATTCAAGTAACAGGAGGAATAAAGTTTTGACAGTAAGTAAATTTACACAAATAATCTATATTAAAACATGCACACAAAACAGTTAATTTGGTTTTCCAATTGTGCTGTCTATAGAAAGCCTTACACTTTGAACCATATCTTGCACATGCTCAACTTTCTCTTCCAGTTGATACAGGTGCCCATGGGAAAATTGCATTTCTAGGTTTAGATTTACTCCACTCTTAAAACAGCTCATGGTTGTTTTATTCAGTGGGGCAAAAATTGTCAATTGATTGGCTAGTCAATCTCTGCCAGAGAAATCAGCTGAAAAAATTGCTTGAAGATTGGCCGGCTGAAACAAACACCGAGATTTTCAGAAAATCACGCGATTTTTTAAAAGTTCCTGAGTTTGCAGGTTGGCATCTGGATTGTTTAAAGCAAATTCTGCCCTTATTTTTCTCAAAAAATTACCTGCTGATTTGTATGAAATTTATGCATTTTTCGTTCTCATTCGGTTGCCGATTTAGTTGAAAAACTATGAAATATATGCATTTTATAGCAAATTTTTTTTGTTTTTTTCCAATTTTCATTCTTCAGAACCTTGCCAAGTTATTGCAGAGCACAATTTTTGCAACACATTTCATTATTAATGGCCTCCAATATCAACAAAGTTTTGATTTGCCTTGTAACTTAAGAACAGTAATCCACTGATTTGCTTTTGAGCTGATGATGCTCAGCGTTCAAGCATAATTCCATGTTTATTAAGAATGCATGGTCTCATCGTGGATGTGGAGCTCCCCATTAAGTCATCACGTTAAAAGTTGAATACTAGAATTCACAAGCAGCGAAAGTGATAAAGCTTTGAGAGACGGGGAGTTTACATAAAGAATTCAAGCAACAAGTAGCGGGAGTAATAAAGCTTTGAGAGAAAGGGAGTTTGCATAAAGAATTCAAACAACAGATGTGACCATAAAACAGGTAATGACAATTAAAAGTATGTCCGACTGTGGTTTAGTGATTGAGACGGGAGCGTCCTCGCGTTAATGCCCCAGATTGGGGGCATAGAGCCCTGGCAATTAATTGTTGCAGAGATTGAAGGCGATAGGTTTAGTGGTTGAGACGGGCGTCCTACGTTAATGACCCTGATTCAAGCCCTGGCAATTAAATTGTTGGCAGAGTTTGAAGGCATTACATATGCGTCATTCTTTCCAAAATAAATTGAATTAAAGGAAGAACCATAAGGCAGCATACCTGCGTGTGGCCGCGCAGCAACGCTCTGAGCGCGGTATTGATATTGAGAATCCTGATGGTCCCAGCGCGCAATCCATAACAAATGTAGTTCCTGTTCACCGCAATTTGCCGCCCGACGACAAGAAGTGGCTCGGAGCTGTAATTCGTGATCGGGGTAACCTCGAGCTGCGGCTGCGCCTCGCCTGCCAACCGCAAATCGATGTCGTAAACGACGTTATCGCCGTGCAGATGCCTCCCCCTGGGGAATTTCCTGCTGGGCAACCTGGTGGGGGGCGCCAAGCTCACCGGCGGAGCGGTGGGGATGGCGGGCGCGAGGGCCCCCGGGGGCGCCATAGGACCGTGGCCGTAAGGCTCCGGCGGGGAGCTTAACGCTGGTGGCGGGAGCTCCATATTCGGAGGTGGCAAATTAGGGTTGTTTTCGCTGGAAGAATGGGCAGTGAGAAGGGCCATCAAGCGCGCCCCGTCGAGCGGAGGGCTAGAGATCGGAGAGCGGAGCGGTGGTGGTGGCGGGATCGAGGGCTGCGCGGGAGCCGCGGCGGCGTAGGGATAAGGGAAGGGGTGGCCAGCGGGCAGAGGCGCGTGGTTGGGATTAGGGTTAGGGTTTGGATTGGGGTTTTGCAGGTAGGGATGGTGGTATTGGGCCGGGAATGAAAACGAGGAGTTGATTAAAGGCGGATATGTGGAGGACGATGGTGGGTGGTATTGGGGCGGAGGATAAGGGGCCGAAGGGGAGGGAGGAGGATGATTTAGTGTTGCCATGGTGGTATTGGCGTTTGCTGGGCTTCCCGGTTTGAAGAATTTCTGCATATCGAATCCACCTCCTCCTCCTACTGGTGCGCCTGCAGAACCCATGGCTCGAGAAACAGCTTTTCGGACAGAGTTTTCAGGAGTCCACCTGAGAGTTGAAAACCACCTGAGCGACTAATGCGCGAGGGGATTCGAACTCGTGTCTGGATTCGATTTCGCCATGGATGATGATGATCTGTACATCTGAAAAATGAAATTGCACAATCTTGTTTTCATCAGACAAATGGAAATGCAATTTTCTTTATGTATTAAAAAAATGAAAACCAACATTTTTCTTTGTCAGAGAAAATTGAGATTTCGCATCTTATTTTTTATATAAAAAATCAAATCGCAATTAAAAAATAAAATGAAATTTTAAATTTTATTATATCAGCATTTAAACGTTCTACCTTTTGGTTTGGTTGTTTTTCTGTAATTTTTTTCATTTGATTTTGTCTGAAATCTGGTGATGAAGGGTTGGATTTACAAATTTGAGTGGCTAAGTTTGTATAATCCAAGTGACCCAGGAATTTTTTAATAAGCTAAATTCATTTATACATTCATAAATGCAATTTAAACAACAAAAAAATAAGGAATTTGTCCAAATTTACATCACCTTGAGTGCATGGTGGAAATTACCTTTTCTTCATATTATAAGGATTTATATTTATAATTATGATTTAAATTTAAAATTTATAAATTAATAATAATAATAATAATAATATATTTTTTAAGTTATAGGTAAGTATATTAAATTGGTATATGACTTTGTTTGTGGGATAAGGGACTCTCTAGAGTGATTTAAGTGTTAAAGTTTACGAAAGTGTATATGGATTTGAATTCGTGAACTTATAAGATTTGAAACACATATTCTTAACTATTAAACTCACTCAAATTGTAAAAAACTTTAATTTAATTTATATGTGGTTTTATTAATAGTAAAAAATTTAATTTAAAATGTAAATTAGTGATTTGGTGTGATAGTGTGTTTCTTCATTTTGAAATTAATGTCATCTACAAAATCAATATCATGTTTTGTAGGTTTTTTTATAGTTTGTGATGTATTATAATTTTTTTTCTTTTTTTAATAAATTATTTAGTTTTAGGTTAGATGTAAGTGAACATTTCTAGAATGTGTTGCTTTGAGGATTCTTAAGTAGAGAGAAGTTACTAATCTATGGAGTATTGAATTAGGTTGTCTTGTTTTTATTTTTTTTTGTTTGACAATCGTGGTATCTCCACACTTTGTGGATGGGATTAATTTGGACCGATATACCTAGGAATAACCAAGCATCATGTTCACTTGGGAGCACATAGCAAGCCACTCACATTGGTTAGTCCAACTTGGTCACAATGGCTAACACAAGACCTCCTTGGGTTCGATCTCATTACCTTCTCAAAGTCCAATGGACCAAAGGGAGGTAGGCAAACCATGACTCACAAAGGCATACTCTATTAGGTTGTTTTAGTGTATGGGACAACTTAAAAATTGTTTGTGAAGCAAGTCCCTGAGTTGACATGATAGCTTACTCCCTCACTTTGATACTATCATTATCGATAATATTGTTGTCATACATTTTGAGGATTCTTTATAACTCGTGGTTGTCATATACCAAAATCTAGTCACAAAGGCGTACTCTACTAGGTTGTGTTAGTGTATGTCATAACTTAAAGATGAATTTGTAATGCAATTCCCTGAATTGACATGATAACAGCCTCCCTCGCTCTAATACTATCATTATTGATAGTATTGGTGTCATACATTTTGAGGATTCTTTATAGCTCGTGATTGTGATATACTAAAACCACATTGATAGTATTGGTATCATACATTTTGAGGATCATTTATAACTCAAGATTGTGATATACTAAAATCACATCATAGCTAATGAGTTATTAGTCCCTACCAAAGGCGTAGAAGGACTATAGCAATCGATAATTCGTTGACTTCATATTAATTTGTCCTTTGGCTAAAAATATTTGCACAATATCTATTGTTGGAACTAGGGAACTAAAAACATTGATTTTTATATAATAAAAAATACCATATATGCCATAACCTAATTGGATAACAGATTGGAGGTCTTATTGCCAGCTTCGTTATTCCCAATGTTTGATATGTTAGCATATCCAAAGTTTTTGATCATATACGATCTTTCTGAGTTTTTATTTTTTTCTTGAAATGTTTGGATATCCAAATTTTTGAAGATAAAGAGTCAGTTTTTTATTAGTTGACTTCATATTAGTTTGTCCTTTGAATATATTTATTTTTTACATAGCGTCTGTTATTCGAATTATTGTTACTAAATTTTTTTTATTGTTATAAAATAATACAATAAATGTTTTTTCATACATAAGAGACCTGCCACACTGCATTCTTTCTTAAATGTTTACAGAGCAGTTATGACAGACTTAAATGTTTACCTAACAGGCCTGACAGCCTTGAATGTTTACTTAACAGGCCTGTTACAATACATTTTCTTCCGGGCTTTTTTTTTATATGCAATGTTCTCTGCAATGAATATGGGCAATATTGTTCTTCAGCGACATTGTTGGTTCACTGGTTCATACTTGCTTCTTGCTTGTTCATTGATTTCTTATTTGCATGTTCATGTTGTTCTTGTTTGCATGTTTGTCTTGTTACAGTTTGCACGCTTGGGATTCTGCAACCACGATTGGAACTGCCCTTCTGTCGTTTCGCAGGTTTGGGTGTCGTGTTTAGCTTCGCTTGCTATTTGCAGTTTGTAGGTGGGAAATTTGACTACTGGGGATGCCTGAGTCGAAATCCTCCTGCAGAACATCTTTGTATGTGAGGAGAAAATACGATTCCGTTTTCCTATGCGTCACTATGGTTGTGTTGGAGGTAGGTTCTATGTCGAACATTGGCCTTCTGTCGTTCCCCGTTGATGGGCGGGTTTGGGTGTCGTGTTTAGCTTCGCTTGCTATTTGCAGTTTCCATGTGGGAAATTTGACTGTTGGGGATGCCTAAGTCGAAATCCTCTTGCAAGACATCTTTGTATGTGAGGAGAAAATACAATTTCCTTTTCCTATGTGTCACTGTGGTTGTGATGGAGGTAGGTTTTGTGTCAAACATTGGCAATCAGGAACGAGACGAAGACAACATTACAGTCCTGCTTCTCTGGTCATAGTAATCACATACAAAGATGGGTTGCAAGAGGATTTTGATCGCTCCCAGTATTGAAAAATACCTATTGTGAAAACCACACCTTTCTTAATTGCTTGCACAGTGGCAGGCCTTTGGACGGTCCTGACAGCTTTGAATGTTTACCTGACAGGTCTCACAGCCTGAAATATTTGGTTAACAGATGTGTTACAATACATTTTCCTCCGAATTTTTTGATACAATTTTGTGTGCAGTGAATTTGGCCAATATTGTTCTTCATCGGCGTTCCTGGTCGGCTGGGTGGTGCTTGCTTCTTGGTTCGTTGGATTGATCTAAAAATAGGGGGCTAACTTGTTTTGCTAGGCAAGCACCCTCTACTCCATTAAAATAAACTTTTCAGGACCTTGCTCAATGTATTAGTTATGCAAGAGGTTTTATGTGTCAAGTTCATGCTTCTTTTAAATGTTTATGTGTGAGGTCTTTAAAAAGTTAAATCTGTGTTTAAAAAAAATACACAACAAACATATCTTGCAGCAAATATAACCAGCAAACTCACAACAATAACAATATGATAAAGGAGTTCACCCCCAACTGGGCTACATCTCCTTGAGCCTCCATCAATGGACTAGGCTCTCTGGGATTAATTTGTCAAAGATTTTTTTACAAGCTGCTGCTCAACTCCAATGGATTTACTGACTGTTCCATTGAGTTCAGAATACATAAAAACCCCAAAAATGACTAATAGAACTATGAAAACGGATCATGGCTCATCCAGGCATGACCTCTTCTACATGTGGCCTCGAGCTTCCCTGAGCTTTCTTGTGGAAAAAACACCTGTAAAAGCCCTCAAATGGATCTGAAACCTGTCCCAATGTGTTCAGAGCATAACAATTAGCCAAAAATGACTATTCACTCACAGAAAACAAACTTGGGCTCATTTAAGCATGACCTCCATCAATGAGGGCTTCAAGCTCCCTAGAGCTCCCTAAAACTTCAATGGTGTAAAACCTGCAAAAGAAGTCTTCAAATGCCTTTGAAAACAGTGTCAATGGATTCAGAACATCCAAAAACCCCTAGCTGGGCTTTTTCGACACCTCATTTGGCCAAAAAATGAAGAAGTTAGGCCTCCTACCATTTTCCTCCTTCAAGCGTGTTGTCTCTGGTTCGCCAAAATGCACCTCTGTGTGTCCAACCTAGCCCCTGCGTGTTTTTTCGTGCTAAAACTTAGGACCGAGCACATAACCGAAAAACTGTGCAATTGTAGAACGGTTAGGGAACCTAGCCCCCTAACCGTAAGTCGTTGGGCATATGGGTCATATGACCGCACCTCCGCACATAAAAGGGCTAAGGCCCAAATCGAATGGTTAAGCGCCAAGTGTCGACGCATGGTTTTAAAACCGTTGGCAATACAAAAACAAAACTCCTGCGCATTTAACCATTGGTCATATGTATTAACAATACAACCACGGGCTTGACTCTGTTTGAATTGCGCGTGCGCGGTGGTGGTTATATGGTAATCCGCATGTGGTTGGGGGTTGGGGCTTAGCCCCAGCCCGGACTGCGCCCAAATCAAAATACAATTCAATTCAAATATATTTGAAACTGTTTAGTGGTAAGAACCACATGGTGGGCGCACCGGTTGGGCGACCCTTCCCAAAGCTTTACCCCTGCCCGGAGGTCGCAGGGTCGAGTCCTACAGACTCCACAAATTTTAACCAATGCCCAGGTGACACGTGGCAGCCCTTGCTTGGGCCACGTGTCACCAATCCATTCGCCACAAATATGCCACGTGTCGAATGCTAATTTGTCCACATGATTGCCACCAAACACCTGCCACGTGTCGTACGGCCCTGCCAACTCAGCATTTGCCACATGTCATACGACCCTGCCAACTCAACATCTGCCATGTGTCGTACGACCTTGCCAACTCAGCATCTGTACGGACTGTAGAGTCAGCACATTTTTTTTGCCTATTTGACAATTTGAAGAGAACGCGATATCTCACTCATCTGACGTCTGTTTGAACCCGTTCGAGTTGCATTGGGTTCGTGACAACGAGGCCTATGCACCCGTTTGATTTGAAGCGATTCCGAGCACTTTCATTTTTGGGCTAAATTTTGACCCCTGGTCCAGATTCTGATCATGGATGCTGCTTAGTGTTGTTTGATTCAACTTTGTAGGGTTGAGGTCCTGCGGCTGTAGTTGGGCCTTTTGCAGTTGGATCTGTTGTTACATGGTTTAACAGTTGGCTCCCTAGAAAATACTAGTAAGATAAAATGATATGCAAATTTTTGCAATGGATGTAAACAACATCTCTTATGGCTTGAACCAGAGTTTGTCGGGCTCCAACTATATTTCATAGTTGACGATGTTTTTCCCATAGTTAATGTCTTTCTATGGTTTCATAGTCATGAGACTAAGTGTTGTTGTGTGAGCGATAAAGTTCTTATCTCCCTTTCTTTTTCCTCTTGTAAACTTGCTCGTTTTCCCTTTTGTTCTTCCCCTCTATTATGTGTTTTTGGTTCTATACTTTGTCACGTTTCAGTGGTCACGAGTTCCTGGGGTGGCCAATTCACAAATCGTCACCTCCATCTATATCTTTACATCACGAGTCCGACCGACCGCCGTTCGTTTGCATACTTAGCCAGTTTCTTCTAAACTTGCACGTTTTTCCCTTTTGTTCTTACCCTCTATTATGCATTTCTGGTTCTATACTTTTGTCATGTTTATGTGCTCGCGAGTTCCCGATGTGGCGAACTGACAAATCGTCATCTCCATTTATATCTTCACATCACAAGTCCAACCGACTGCCATTCGTTTGCATACTTAGCCAATTTTATGAACGTGGGTTCGCGGATAGGTGTTATCGAACTCTGGCAACCCGTGTTTGGGCTATACATCTTGCACCCAAAACTTTCATGCTCTGCAATTCGACACCAGACTCCTCGAACTCGCAAGCCTATGATGACTCTGTCTGTCCGACCTGCCTTTCCATCCTTAGTCGAGTCTTCAAAGTTTTGCGGGTTCACGCACTCCCTAGTTCAGAAAAGTTAAAAACATTTTTCACTCCCCTCCATCCCTGATACCTTCCACCCTTCCCAATGCACATTAATTATGATACTACTAGTGACAACCGACCAGACAGGTTAAAAAATATTGGCTTTAATAAGCGAAAATCTCAAGGACATCTCCCATTAAAATGCATAAACAGACGAATATTATGGGATCTCATAAAAAAAATTGCGTCCATTTTGAATTTGCAAAAAAGTTTTGGCTATTTTAGTTTTTTAAAGGCATCATCATAGTAACAGTGCAATATTATACCACCACACTGCTATCCACGAACGTGTCATCCCCAGAGGTCTTGATATCATGTCCCTCTTTAATACTGTGCATATGTTACAGGTTGTCATATTTGAGAATCTGCTTGCATATGGGAATGTTAAGTCGTGCTATTGGTGACTATTCAACACTCATATTCAAAAAGATTGGCATTAATAAGCATAAAGATCGAGGGCATCTACCATTAAAATGAATTAAGCCAAAAATCTACGGAGGATTGTACTATCATCCTCCAGCCTTGATTTTAAATACTTACTCTCATTTCTCTCTATCATCGAAGAGTTGGGCTTTAAGGTGCCTTCGTTGTAATGTTCCTGGTCATGGACATGTGAGACAACTTAGATATGCCATTTAGGCCCAATTGAAAGATGAGGGAATGGTTTTATGTGCCGCCAGCTTTGAGCAAAAAAAAACTTTGTTAGCCAACAGAAACTCAGACCAAAAAAAAAAAAAAATCAACTGTCTTGTGATTGGTGTTGTCCCTGTGTTCGATGCTTTGGATGGTTGAAAGGCTTGCTTGGAAATTTGTGTGTTGATCTTCTTTGTTTTCTTACTGGGAGTTGGAAGAGACTTTCAGGTCACCTACAAAATGCTCCTTCGTCGAAGTATATAGTTTCTTCCAACAACACAGATTTGGCAAGTGTATCAAATTATGAAGACCACACAAGAATTTATCTTTCGTCGGAGGAGTCGCACATACAATGGCTTGCAAAATGGACTGTAATATTCGGAAATGCCGCGAAATATTACTCCATTCGCGAATATATTCAGAAGGAAATTATAAATTTGGAATGTCGCGAGTATGAAAAATTGTATGGATGGTTGAATCGACATCCTAAAATTACAGAAGTTTCTATTTCAAAGTTTGTTGAGCTACTTCTGGGTGTGGTAACAGACTTGACAGAAGGTCATATTCTTTGGCAAAGTTTGTTCACTGTCCTCTGGATGTAGTAACAGACTCCACATACAATCAACTTTCTATCGCCACTGCACAATTTTTTTTACTATTCCTATGCATATGGATGCATCTGGGTCGATGAGCTTGCCCCTCTTTGCACGAATATTCTCCTCCTACTTGAAGGTGGGTATATAACCCAGGAATGATGCTCTCAAAATTTTCTAATGCGTGCATTGACATGTAACTGGGAAAAGTTAATGGGAAGGAATTCTAGATTATGAACTTTGCAACACTTTTTGAGGATTAATTTATACTACCACCTTCTGCAAGAAGTTTCGCCTGTTCAGGTAATGATTTTGTTTCTGAAAATCACCTTTTACTACCACCTTCATGTAATCATTTTATTTCATTCTTTAGAAGAGACCTTAATGTAGTGATGTATTCCATAGTTGTTTCCACCTACAATATCTTATTTTTTTAAATATAGAACAATGTATTTTTTGAACACACGGTTGTTCGAAAAGTTTTAGGTGTTGTTTGGGATTCACGTACTTCAAGAATGTTAATTAATCAAACAATTAATATTGCTTGTGCCAATGCAATTGAGTCGTCATCCATTATGGCAATTGCATTAACACTGCAATGTCAGATAATAGATGCCTGGCATGTGCCTAATGTCAAGGTCATTATCGAACATGACACTCAACATCCAAAGATTTATGGACTCAAAGCAACATTGTAGTTGTCGTGACAAAGTTGTTGACATGTTTTACAGGAAGCGTGTGCTTGTAATTGATGGCAAGAACAACAACGATGATGGCAAACAGGAAAAGCATAAGCTCAGGAGGAGAAGGGAATAGTATGCAGAGATCAAAGCTCAGAAGGGAAAGCGCAATACAAAAATGTGATCCGGATCAAAATCCTTAATCGTGGATCTGCTTCGAGAGTCTTCACGGCCATCGGATCAAATTTAGTGAAGGATAGGATAAATGGGGAGCAAAGTTTGAGATTTGAAATCCCCAAAGTCTGGAGAGCCAAAGTAAATTCCAGCTGTCATATCATTCTAAAGTGGAAGGATAGAATAAGTTAGAAGAAGGGTGCACTAATCTCAGCGGTCGATAATCGGGCACTCAGATCTATGGTCGACAGGGCATATCGGACCCCCCTGACCTTTTTGCCTTTAACCGTGGGGGGGGGTCCGAGTTGGCGGTATTTCCCATGTGGGACCCTCATACCTGTCACCTTCCTCTAAAATCAGACCCCCCTCCCTCATTACCACTTATCGCCTACCCCCCCCTCCGAGTAAACCACCAAACCACTCACACATACCACCTCAACGTTCCGACGTCACACTCCACTACCTGCTACACTTCACACTCCACTACCACGCTCTGCCTCCACACTCCACTACACTTCCCACACGTCTCACCCACGTCAGCAGACCACCTCAGCAACGACATGTGGCAGACCACCTCAGCAACGACATGTGGCAAACCACGTCAGCAAGTACACATGGCATAATCAGATGATGACAAGTGTCAAGAGGAAATTGGCTCGTGCCATGTCAACAAGTGACATAAGCAAGCTACGTCACTCTGGGAGATTTACTTCGGGAGTTTTATCACCAACAAATGTCAAAAGTTCTGAAGTCCCGAAGAATGAAGGTTCGAAGTCGCTCTTAGCCGTCTGATTTAAAGATAACTTCGAATGCATTCTCAACCGTTGATCTAGTTCAGTGGAAGGACAGTGTAAGTGGAAGTGTTAACTGACAGCAAGTGGTCTCCACCGCCTATGAATTATTCAGCGGGTGACCACTTCGAAGGAGAATGAAGCAATGATTAGCCTAAAGTCCTGAAGTCCCGAACACCGAAGACCCGAAGAAGACCCTGGTCGTTGATCACCGCGAGGGGTACGTGTCAGAAGATTATGCATTCGGGTGAAAGCACTCCGGGAGAAATGAGTGCATAGGGGTTGAAACTCCCAAAGCCCAAAGTGCCGAAGTCACTCATGATCGATGATCATGCAGGAGGGTACGTGTCAATAGATCATTAACTTCGGGTGAAAGTGTTCATGAAAAAGCGAAGCGCCAAAGAGATGAAAAGGCCGAAGTACCGTAGCTTAGGATAGTAGTTGGATTAAGGAGGACAAATGTCAGCAGATCTTCCATTTTGGAAGATATCCAGTTAGAAGAAACGAGAAGTTGAGATTCAAAATTTTCAAAGTCTGGAGACCCAAAGGAGATCTCAACCGTTGATCCGAGAGGGACACTCGTCAGTGGATTATCAACTCTAGAAGATTGACGTACTAAGGAAAGCAAGGCTTGAGATTTGAAACTCCTAAAGCCCGGATCACAAAATAAATCACAGTCGTTGATTTAGGAAGGTTAGATCTGATCTGCAAATGGTGAAAGAACAAATCTGAACCGTCCGTTCAGGAGCACCGTCAAGATTGTGAGATCGACGGTCCCATCACATTGCGGAGATTGAAGATGCACGAACTTTAAAAAGTTGAAGGCGGGCTACAATCAAAACCATGGTTTTGGAGAAAGGACACGTGGAGGCTCGAGGTAAATTGCAGAGCAAAAAGTAGTTTGATTCAAACCACCTTTGGATGCGCCCGCAATCTCATGGTCACATTAGATAATCGCCTAAGGTCATATCGAGAAACAGAGCTAGCGCTCACTAGACCGAGATCAGGAAGCACCTTTTGAATAGGCGTTTGGTCACTGTCGGTGATCACGTGAAGGAAGGGACTTAGAAGCCAAAGAAGCAAAAAACAACTGACTGTAACTACCAGAGAAGACGAAGAGTTGCCACTACCAGAAAAGCCAAAGAATCTCAGGATAACGCCCGCTAATGATGAACAGATTCAAAATAACCGCCAGAGAAGATGGAGAGTTCGAATGATGATCATGCAGAGAACTTGGCGTGAGTAAGACATGCAGAACTGAGAAGATGGTGTATTTTTTTCGATATTTATGCATGTGGGTAGGAAGAGGCGCAGTAAATAGAATGCAGAGGTAGCACAGAGCATAAAATGTTGAAGAGAAGCTGAACAGAGTGAGGTGGTGCGGAGGAAGAAAAAGAGCAGAGCATAGAAGCAGAAAGATGCAGAAGCGGAAGAGAGCATAGAAGCTGAAGAAGGGAGAGGAGACATGGAGCTGTAACAGACCATATTAGAGACAGAGCAAGTAAGTAAAGTTTGATATCTCAGGGTGGTAGGGTGGTGCTAGGGAGGACTGTTGTCCTCAGAGTTTCAAGTGGGTGCTTGAACACAAGGAGTTGTAGCTCCCATCTGGTTGCAGCCAGAAAAACCAGGGTGGTAGGGTGGTGCAAGGGAGAACCATTGCTCTCTGTTATACAGGTTGGTGCCTGTGTGACTGGAAGTAGATGATTCCATCCAGTTGGTGTTGGAACACTTAGGGAGTTGGTGCTTCCTTCTAGTGGGTGCTAGAGAAATCAGAGGGTTGGTGCTCTCTACAAGTTGCAGCTTGCAAAAGAAGAGGTTGTAGCCTCATTTTGAATTGGTGCTCAAAGATAGATGATGTACAAAACATAAAAGACTGCCTATCATTCTAAGAAGAAGAGGTTTTCTCCCTATATGGGTTTCCTCATGAATATTTGTCTTTGCGTATATCATATGTGATCGATGTTTATTAATTATGGTGTTCATGACTTGCATAATCTTGATAATCACTTGGAGAACATTAATAATATTTCAATAGGATTAAAATTGTTTAAGCACAGTAACAACTGATTCACCCCCCCTCTCAGTTGTCTTAGTATTTCCAACAATTGGTATTAGAGTCGGTTTGTTTTATCTAAGGGTAGATCCTAGATCTTAAACATGACTAGCCATGAAGGAACTTCAACCAATAAGGCCCCCTTGTTCTATGGAACAAACTTTGCCTTCTGGAAAGTTAGGATGAGAACCTACATAATGGCTTTAGGTGCAGATGTCTGGGATGTGGTAGAGACTGGTTATGTAAAGCCAGTTGTACTATCTTCTAAGGATGACAAGCTAGAATTCAGCTTCAACGCTAAGGCTATGAATGTTATTCTGAGTGGGCTTGCAGAAGTAGAATTTGTAAAAGTTATGCACTTAGAATCTGCCAAAGAAATGTGGGACAAACTCATTAGCAGCTATGAAGGTAATGAGAAGGTAAAGGATGCCAAGCTTCAAACCTACAAACTATAGTTTGAAGAACTAAAGATGAAAGAGGATGAAACTGTTGGGAAGTACTTTTTGAGAATCGAAGAACTAGTAAATGCAATGAAAGGACTTGTTGAAAAAATTGAGGAACCCTCTTTAGTTCAAAATTTTTGAGATCTCTGCCAGATAGGTTCAACCCAAAGGTCTCTGCTATAGAAAAAGTCAATGATCTAAAAGCTCTGCCTATTGACCAACTCCTAGGAACTCTGAATGCTTGTAAAATGAGGATAGGTAAAGATAAACCCACCTCTAGAGAAGCATCATTTAAAGCATATAATAATGAGGATTATGAGCCGGATGAAATTGAAGCAAAATTTGTGAGAAGACTGAAGAAAGGATCAGGCAAGTACCAAGGCAAGTTGCCCTTCAAATGTTTTAACTGTGGAAAGACAGGTCACTTTGCATCTAGGTGTCCACACAAGAAGAAGGATTGGAACTCTGAAGGTGAAGAGAAGTACAAATCCAAGAGATTTGGTAAAAAGAAAAGTTTATGTGTAAACAATGATGACTCTTCATGAGACACAGATAGTGACTCTTCTTGTGAAGATAAGGTTAATGACTTTATGCTTATGGCCAAAGAGGATTTTGATAATAAAATCACAGGAAGTGATGTTAATGATGAAGAAGTTGTGGTTGACTTGGAAGGAGAATTGATCAGTGCCCTAGAAGAAATTGATAGACTCAGATTTAAGAAGAAAAAACAAAAACAATTGTTGATACAGTTCAAGAAAGACAGTAAAAAACATGATGAAGACTTTGCCCTGCTAAAAGTGGAATTAGAAGAAGCAAAGAAAATAGAGGACATTCTAAAACAACAGTTATCAGAGAAGAAGGCAAGATGTGAAGCCTTGGAAGAAGAGGTAGTAAAAACCAGAAAAGAGATGGAGAAGTTTAAAGCATTGTATCTCCAAAATCTTCCAAGCATTAAAGCCTCAGTAGAACTAAACGACATTCTGAGCAAACAAAGATCTCCTTTGTTGAAGACTAGTTTAGGCTATGTAAGTGGTTCAAGCAACAAAGAGCCAATAAAGATGATCAAGTTCCAAGTCAGCAGACAATCAAACCATGTGAATACTCTGCCACCAATAGCTAATAAAGACAAGATGATCCTTGATAAAAAACAAAGATATCAGAAGATGGAGCAAAAAATGCCAAGAAGCAGGCCATCCTTCAGGTACCAAAATTTCTCCCATGGTTACTGTTTTTACTGCTCTAATTTTGGTTATAAGATTGCAAATTGTCAAATTAAGTTTAAAAACATGCAACTGAGGAGATCAAGAAATAAACAATCTTTGCATCATAGAACTAAACAACCAATAAGTAGACAAAGTTGCACCAATCACTTTGACCTATTGAACAATGAGCTCAAATGCTATAACTGTCATAACTTCGGCCACAAAGCTGCAAACTTCCATCTGAAGGATTGCAAAGCATATCCAAGGATAAAAACCCTAGTTAGAAATTCGAGGACATGGAAAAAGAAAGATAGTGAAAAATGTGGTCTACTACTTTCAGCTAAAAAACAAAAAGACCCCTGGTATACAGACAGTGGATGTTCCAACCACATGACTGGAGACAAGGATAAGTTTATGTCTATAAGTAAAAGCAAAACAAGAAATGTGACCTTTGGAAATGATGAACCGGGTAAAATCAAGGGTAAAGGGATGGTGAGTTTGAGTAATGGCAAAGGAAAAGCCCAGGATGTTCTGCTTGTAGATGGGCTGAAACATAATTTGCTTAGTGTAAGTCAAATGTGTGACAGAGGATGTGAAGTGGTGTTCACTTCCAAAGATTGTAAGATAAAGTTTGTAAACTCAAGACAAGTGGTGGCTAAAGGCATACAGACAGATAATAATGTATATGTGTTGAAAGAAGATAGAAAAGAGTGTCATCTAAGAAAACATAATGAAAGTTGGTTATGGCATGGGAGACTTGGACATCTAAACTTTGACCACTTAATCAAGCTCAAAAATCTTGATGCAGTAAAAGAGCTTCCGAGAATATCAAAGCCACAAGATTCTGTGTGTAAACCCTGCCAAGTAGGAAAGCTAACCAGGACACAGTTTAAATCCAAGAGCTCTACTTCAACAGAGAAACCACTCCAATTAGTTCATATGGATTTGTGTGGACCATCAAGACAGGAAGGCACAGGGAAGGAAAATCACTTCATGTTGATCATTGATGATTACTCCAGACTCACTTGGGTTGCTTTTCTCAAAGAAAAAGTTGAAGCATTTGAGAAATTTAAAATATTTAAGGCTTTAATTGAGAATCAAACATGCAATAGGTTAAAGACAGTAAGATCAGACAGAGGAGGAGAATTTATGTCAAGTGATTTCAAGGAATTATGTGATAAGCATGGGATCAAGAGAGAATACACAATCCCAGGAACTTCACAACAAAATGGAGTAGTTGAGAGGCAAAACAGAACAGTTCAGCAAATGGTCAGGCCAACGATGAATGAGAAGAACATTGGTCAAACCTACTGGGTAGAAGCAATACACACAACAATCCATATTCTTAACAAATCCCACCTCAGACCACACAGTGACAAGACACCTTATGAACTGTGGTACGGAAGACATGCTTCAATCAAACACTTCAAAGTCTTTGGGAGTAAGTGCTACATAAAGAATAATAATGAAAACCTTGGCAAATATGATGACAGGGCTGATGAAGGTATCTTCTTAGGGTATGCTACAAATAGTAAAGGATACAGATGCTATAATAAAAGGCTGCATAAATTGGTTGATTGTATTGACATAAGAGTTGATGAAGAAATCCCTGTACGAGATGTAAGAAGTGTTGAATCAACAACAGAGGATATAGTTGAAATTGAAGATGAATAGGTCCAAGAATCAGAAAGAGAAGACTCTGAGTCAGATGAAGATACAAATACTCAGGCAGACTCAAATCAGCAGACATCATCAAATTCTTCCTCCATAATTACTCAAAAGAATCATCCTGCAAGTCAGATAATTGGTGAAAAACACAAAGGTGTACAAACTAGGAGAAGGATAATCAAAGACACCGAGCAATCACATATAGCCCTCATATCCATGGTGGAACCCAAGAACTTTAATGAAGCCAGTAAATATGTAAATTGGTTAAAATCAATGAATGAGGAACTAGATCAGATTGAGAAGAACAATACTTGGGAGCTTGTTCCTAGACCTGCAGATAATAATGTAATTGGCTCCAAATGGGTGTTTAAGAATAAAATGAATGAGCAAGGAAATATTGTAAGAAATAAGGCTAGATTGGTCTGAAAAGGGTATGCTCAAATAGAAGGACAAGATTTTGATGAAACATTTGCGCCCGTAGCAAGATTAGAAGCTATTAGAATGTTTCTTGCCTATGCTTGTCATAAGAAATTTAAATTCTATCAAATGGATGTCAAGTCGGCTTTTCTAAATGGAGATCTAAAATAAGAAGTCTATATGGAACAACCAGAAGGTTTCCAACTGTCAGATAACCCTGACTTTGTCTGCAAGCTGAAGAAAGCCTTATATGGGTTGAAACAAGCTCCTCGTGCCTGGTACTACAGACTTGGTAAGTATCTTCAAGACAAAGGGTTTAAGAGAGGAACATTTGACAACAATCTATATATCAAAATAGAGGATAATTATTTTCTCATTGTGTTGGTTTATGTAGATGACATCATCTTTAGAAGTAATAATGCTTCATTGGTACAATGGTTTGCTTCTGGCATGCAGTCTGAATTTGAAATGTCTATGATAGGGGAACTGTCATTTTTTCTTGGTCTGCAAATTACTCAGAGATTTGAAGGAATATTTCTTTCTCAGGAGAAATATCTAAGAGAAATATTGAAAAGGTTTCAAATGGAATATTCTACACCTGTGAGCACACATATGGTCACTGGATGCAAGCTAAGCAGGGATGATGACTCACCTGATGTTGATCAGAGTTCATAGAGGTCTATGATAGGTAGCCTGTTGTACATCACAACATCTCGTCCAGACATAATGCACGTTGTTGGAATGGTAGGAAGGTATCAATCTGCACCTAAACAGAGTCATTTGATAGTTGTCAAAAGAATATTCAAATATTTGAAAGGAAGGATGAACTATGGCCTATGGTATCCTAGGAATCAAAATTTTCAATTATCAGTCTATTCATATGCTAATTGGGTTAATTGCATGGATGAAAGGAAAAGCACGAGTGGAGGTGCATTCTTCTTAGGATATTCTCTTGTATCATGGTTGAGCAAGAAGCAAGGTTCCATTTCCTTATCGACTACAGAAGTTGAATACATTGCAGCTGCCACTTGTTGTACCCAAGTATTGTGGATGATTCAGACACTTGCAGACTTGGAGGTAAAATATATTGCACCGATCCCAATTGATTGTGATAATACTAGTGCAATTAGTGTCTCAAAGAATCTTGTATTTCACTCCAAGACCAAGCATATACCCATCAAGTATCACTTCTCGAGGGAACATGTGACCAACATTGTTGTTTTTTTGCATTTTATTCCATCCAAAGATCAGATTGTTGATATCTTCACTAAACCGCTTGCAAAAGCTCAGTTTGAGTATCTACGCCAGAAGTTGGGTGTGACCCCGTTATCAAGCTAAGAGAGTCCATCCTGTAAGGGGGAGTATGTGTTGGTTGAATATTTGATACCTCCGAAAAGTACTGCAACAACTCAGGGGGAGCATTTTTTCTTTGACATTGATGTCAAAGGGGGAGAAAAGGTGTGGTCTGGATCTTACAGTTGGAGGTCTAAGCATAATAGTGCAGCCTTTCAGGGTTGCCATAAATGCCAAAGGGGGAGATTGTTGACATGTTTTACAGGAAGTGTGTGCTTTTCATTGATGGCAAGAACAACAACGATGATGGCAAACAGGAAAAGCATAAGCTCAGGAGGTGAAGCGAACAATATGCAGAGATCAAATCTCAGAAGGGAAAGCGCAGTACAAAAACATGATCCGGATCAAAATTCTTGATCGTGGATCTGCTTCAAGAGTCTTCATGACCGTCGGATCAAATTTAGTGAATGATAGGATAAACGGGGAGCAAAGTTTGAGATTTGAAATCCCTAACGTCTGGAGATCCGGAGAGCCGGAGAGCCAGAGTAAATTTCAGTCATCGGATCATTCTAAAGTGGAAGGACAGGATAAGTTAGAAGAAGGGCACACTAATCTCAGCGGCCGATAATCGGGCACTCAGATATACGGTCGACAGGGCATATCATACCCCCCCCCCAACCTTTTTTCCTTTAACCGTGGGGGGGGGGTCTGAGTTGGTGGTATTTCCCATGTGGGACCCTGATACGTGTCACCTCCCTGTCAACTCGGACCCCCCTCGCTAATTACCACTTACCGTCTAACCGCCCCTCCGAGTAAACCACCAAACCACTCACACATACCACCTCAGCGTTTCGACGTCACACTTCACTACCGCGCTCTGCCTCCACACTCCACTACACTACCTACACGTCCTACCCACGTCAGTAGACCACCTCAACAAGGACATGTGGTAGACCACCTCAACAAGGACATGTGGCAGACCACATCATCGAGGACATGTGGAAGACCACGTCAACAAGTACACATGGCATAATCAGATGATGACAAGTGTCAAGAGGAAATTGGCTCATGCCATGTCAACAAGTGACATAAGCAAGCTACGTCACTCCGGAAGATTTACTTTGGGAGTTTCATCACCAAAAAATGTCAAAAGTCCCGAAGGACGAAGGTTCAAAGTCGCTCTCAGTAGTCCAATCTGAAGATCACTTCGGGTGCATTCTCAACCGTTGATCTAGTTCAATGGAAGGACAATGTAAGTGGAAGTGTTAACCGACAATAAGCGGTCTCCATCGCCTATGACTTATTCAGCAGGTGACCACTCCGGAGGAGAATGAAGTAGTGATTAGCCTAAAGTCTCAAAGTCTCGAACATCGAAGACCCGGAGAAGACCCTGACCGTTGATCGCTAGGAGGGGTATGTGTCAGAAGATTATGCATTCGGGTGAAAGCACTTCGGGAGAAATGAGTGCATAGGAGTTGAAACTCCCAAAGCCCGAAGTGCCGAAGTCACTCATGATTGTTGATCGTGACGGAGGGTACGTGTCAATAGATCATTGACTTCGGGTGAAAGCGTCCATGAAAAAGTGAAGCGCCGAAGAGACGAAAAGGCTGAAGTCCTGGAGCGGAGGATAGTCGTTGGATTAAGGAGGACATATGTCAGCAGATCTTCCATTTCGGAAGATATACAATCAAAAGAAATGATAAGTTGAGATTCGAAATCTACGAAGTCCGGAGACCCAAAGGAGATCTCGACAGTTGATCTAAGAGGGACACGCATCAATGGATTGTCAACTCCGGAAGATTGACGTACAGAGGAAAGCAAGGTTTGAGATTTGAAACTCCTAAAGCCCAGATCACGAAATAAATCACAACCGTTGATTTAGGAAGGTTAGATTTGATCCGCAGATGGTGAAAGGACAAATTTGAATCGTCCATTCAGGAGCACTGTCAAGATTATGAGATCGACGGTCCTGTCGCATTGCGGGGATTGAAGATGCGTGAACTTTAAAAAGTTGAAGGCGGGCCGCAATCAAAACCATGGTTTTGGAGAAAGGACACGTGGAGGCTCGAGGTAAATTGCGGGGCAAAAAGTAGTTTGATTCAAACCACCTTTGGACGCATCGACAATCTCGTGGTCACATGAGATCATCGCCCAAGGTCATATCGAGAAACGAATCTAGTGCTCACTAGACCGAGATCGAGAAGCGCCTTTTGAATAGGTGTTTGGTCACCGTCGGTGATCACGTGAAGGAAGGGGCTTAGAAGCCAAAGAAGCCAGAAACAACTGACTGTAATTACCAGAGAAGACGAAGAGTTGTGACTACCAGAAAGGCTAAAGAATCTCATGATAATGCCCGATAATGATGAACAGATTCAAAATAACAGCCAGAGAAGATGAAGAGTATGAATGATGATCACGCTGAGAACTTGGCACGAGTAAGACATGCAGAACTGAGAAGATGGTGTGTTTTTTTAGATAGTTATGCATGTGGGTAGGAAGAGGCGCAGTGCATAGAATGCAGAGGTAACACAAAGCATAAAATGTTGAAGAGAAGATGAATAGAGTGAGGTGGTGCAGAGGAAGAAAAAGAGCAAAGCATAGAAGCAGAAAGATGCAGAAGCGGAAGAGAGCATAGAAGTTGAAGAAGGGAGAGGAGACATGGAGCTGTAACAGACCATATCAGAGATAGAGCAAGTAAGTAAAGTTTGATATCTCAGGGTGGTAGGGTGGTGCTAGGGAGGATTGTTGTCCTCAAAGTTTCAAGTGGGTGCTTGAACACATGGAGTTGTAACTTCCATCTGGTTGCAGCCAGAAAAACCAGGGTGATAGGGTGGTGCAAGGGAGAACCATTGTTCTCTGCTATACAGGTTGGTGCCTGTGTGACTGGAAGTAGATTCTTCCATCCAGTTGGTGCTGGAACACTCAGGGAGTTGGTGCTTCCTTCTAGTGGGTGCTAGAGAAATCAAAGGGTTGGTGCTCTCTACAAGTTACAGCTTGTAAAAGAAGAGGTTGTAGCCTCATTTTGAGTTGGTTCTCAAAGATAGATGATGTACAGAACATTAAAGACTGCCTATCATTCTAAGAAGAAGAGGTTTTATCCCTGTATGGGTTTCCTCATGAATATTTGTCTCTGTGTATGTCATATGTGTGATTGATGTTTATTATTTATGTTGTTCATGGCTTGCATAATCTTGATAATCACTTGGAGAACATTAATAATATTTCAATAGGATTAAAATTGTTTAAGCACAGTAACAACTGATTCACCCCTCCCCTCTCAGTTTTCTTAGTATTTCCAACAAAATCAACACTAAAGTCGATGTTCTTTGCAGTTCTAACACTCTTGCAGTCTAAGTGATTTGACAATGACAACCCTGCTTATTCATCGCATTGCCACGGTGCAGTCAATAACATTGTTCCCATTTCCACCACCAATGTCAATGTCCGAAGCCGAAGCTATCTGGAGCCTGGGGTCACCGCCAATGTGGATGCCTAAAGGTAAAACTACCTGGAGCCTGCGTGCATGACTTCTTGCGCTCGACATTAGTATCAGTAGAGATCGAAAGTTGATTATATGTCGAGTCTGTTACTGCATCCAGAGGTCGCTCAACACTCTTTGACATAAAAACTGGTTGTCTGTCAAGTCTGTTACAACTTTGGCATAAAACGTTCTGTAATTTTNATCAGTAGAGATCGAAAGTTGATTATATGTCGAGTCTATTACTGCATCCAGAGGTCGCTCAACACTCTTTGACATAAAAACTGGTTGTCTGTCAAGTCTGTTACAACTTTGGCATAAAACGTTCTGTAATTTTATAATGTTGATTCAAATGTGCATACAGTTTCTCACGTTCGTGGGTCTCCAATTTTATAATTTCATTATGAGTGTATCCGTGCATGGAGTAATATTTGGCGCCACTTCCAAACATTCCAGACCATTTTGTGGCCCGCCATGTTTGCCACCCCTACGACGAAAGATATATGCTGATGTGATCTGCAACATTTGATATACTTACCAGATCTGTGTTGTTGGAAGAAGCTGTGTACTTCAACAGAGGAACATTTTGCAGTTGGCTTGGACGTCCCTTCCAATTTACAGTAATAAAACAAAGAAGTTCAATATACAAATCTTCAGGCAGGATTTTCAACCAAACAGATGATTGAATACAGGGATAATAGTAGTCACAACATACTTGAATTTTTTTTTTGTCTCAGCTTTTGTTGGCTAACAAGATTTGTTTCCCCCAAAGATGATGTCACATAAAACCACTCCATCATCTTTGAATTTGGCCCGAATCGCATCTGTAAGTTGTCTCAGATGCCAATAATCAGAAATGTTACAAGGAAGGCACCTTAAACCCCAAGTTTTCGACGACAGAGGGAAATTAACAGTTAGCAAAGTATGGAATGTTGAATAACCAGCTAATGCAGGCAGGAAATATCTAGAAGAGACGAGTTATTCAAAAAGTTGGGATAGATCTAGTTGGCAGCACCAATGAAGTCCAAGACCTGAAATTGATATTCAACTCGTTGTTTTTTACGAATCAAGCATTTGATGGTCAAGTTGAAATCTATAAAAGCTTGCCAACAAGCTTCATTATTGTACATATTTGTTTTTTTTTGTCGGCGATGGGTCCAATCGCAGTCATTATGGCAAATAATCTCAGTTGTATTTTGCAACCTAGTTTTTTTGAATATAGAATATTTGAGTTTTTTGTATGGTGTTTTCCAATCTGTGGTGTTGTTTTTTATTTTATTTTGTACTTTTTTGTGTGTGTCGTTAAACATGGACGACAAGCTTTTCTTTTTGCTGCCCAACACTTCGATTTAAATAAAGGCCACTCTGTTCGCTCCTTACATTTTACATGGAACAATAATTTGTCATAGGCCATACTTATGTGGCGCCCGCCCTATACTTAAAGAAAGAAATGGGAGGACTTGTCCTGCTTTGATTCTTTGGGGTCCCGTAAATAGAATGCATTAATGACTCTATTACAACAAGGCAACTCAAGTGTTGACGTCATGTTCCTGGTCAATATTTTGCATATATTGCAACTTATTCTATCTGATAATATCCGTGCATATAAAAAATGTTGCGTCATATGTATGTATGTGTGTGTTTGTGTGTGTGTGTGTGTGTGTGTGTGTGTGTGTGTGTGTGTGTGTATATATTTCTATTGCTATGAGTTTCAACGAAATTTGCGAACCGAACAACATCCTGCAAATTGGAAGATGATTTGCATTTGGACCAGAAATAATCTTTTAATATATATTAATATGAATACTATTGGAATAAATATAAACACTTTCTCTTTAAATTTTCCATTTTTCTCTCCCTCTATTATCTCTTTGTGGTTCTATATTTAGCCTACATCTCTATGGTCACAACCTCCTAGATTCGCGGATTGGCAGATGCTTATCTTTATCTATATCCTCACACCATGAGCCCGACCGACCGCGGTCCCTTTCAATACTTAGCCAATTATCTAACCATCGGGTCCCAGGTTTGCAATATCCAACACTTATTTCCCCTGTTCCGTCATATACAACTTGCACCCAAAGAACTTTCGTGATCTGCAACTTATGCTTTTACTAGTGAGGACTGACCAGAAGTTGAAAAATATTGGCATTAATAGACGAATAGTAGATGTTGTTATGTGAGATACTTAGCCCTTTTTCCCTTTTCTTCTTCTCGTTTATTATCGCTCTATGGTTATATACTTAGTCGCCTTTCTATGATCGCGGGTTCCAGGGTTGGCGGGCTAACATATCTCCTTCTCCATCTATATCCTCACATGACGAATCCGACCGACCGCTATTCATTTTCATACTTAGCCAATTTTATGGCCACAGTTGTCGGGTTGGCCCTTTCGAACTCTGTTGCTTCTTGTTCTGTGATATACATCTTGCACTCAAAACTTCTGTGATCTACAATTCCACCGCGGACTCGTCAAACTCGCAACCTTTACTCTACCAGGGTTCACAAATGTTTCAAAGTATCTGTCGCAGCCTTCCATCCCCACTAACTTTACGCCCTTCCCAAAATACATTGATTATGGTCTTACTAGTGACAACTGAAGACACCGCTATGAAAAAATTGGCAACCGGACCTCCGCCATATACAAATTGACTGTCGGATTCCGACATCATCCCCTCTTCCATGTTACACATTATGCATTCAAATTTTCTGAGCGCTACAATTTGACCGTCGGGGCCTCATGTCTTTTGGGGAGACCTTGTCACCCTATTTTGGATCCTCGCGTTGGTGGGTTCATGAAATCTCCAATTCCTGGTGACTGTTTCCTGTTTCGGCCATCCTCGTACTTCTTTATAAATATGCAACACCAAAGGTTTAATGCTAAGACGCCATCATGCAACAACCATAAAGATCGTCATTAATAAGCAAAATCCTCGAGGACTAACCATCCCTACAGATCTTGTTCAGAAACATGCAAAGAAGATCTTGCCAGGTAATGGGAAAGCTATTACAAATTTCAATATATTAGCGAAAACAAGTCCAGCCCAACGTTTCCCTATTCCATACTTGGACACTTTTTCGATTGCGGGTTCCCGGACTGACGGCCTCAAAATTGTGTTTCGAATCTTCCGCGACTTGCAAACAGTGCCCGGAGTTCCGTGATATACAATTTGTCCGCTGGAATGCCCCGTCACAAGCCCGACCGTCTGCCATTCCTTTCAATACTTAGCCCCAAGTTAGTTGTATCCCCATGACGTTGTACATTTATTATGTATCGAGTCTGGTCTACCGTCTCCCTGTTCCATACTTAGACATTTTTTCAATTGCGGGTTCCCAGACTGGCGGGCTCAGGATTTTTTTTCCAATGTTCTGTGACTAGCAAACAGTACCCAAAGTTCTGCGATATACAATTTGCTCGCAGGAATGCAACATCATGCCCTCTTCCGTGTTACACATTCTGCGGTCAACACTCTCGAGAGATACAATTTGACCCTCGGGCCCTCACCTCTGTCGGTTGTATCTTCTAGCCCTATTATGAAGCGTCACCAACTGCTTTCGATAATTAGTCATTCCTTAATTATTGTTCCCTGTCCCCACCACCTTCCTACTTTTCTCTGAATATGCAATTGGCAAGCTTCGTCATGCATGAACCTTAAACATGTCATTAATGAGAGAAACGCTCGAGGAGATCTCCCACACCTCTGCCATATACAAATTGAACTCTGGACTCCCATATCATTCCCTCTTTCATGGTACACATTTTGCACTCAAGTTCCGAGACATACAATTTGACCCTTGGAAAGTCACGTCTCCTGGGGAACCATTGTCACCCTAATTCTGAAGCCCGTCCAACTGCTTTCCATACTTGCCCATTTCATGGAATCTCTTTCGAAGTTCCTTGGGTTGGCGGGTTCACGAAATCTCTAATTCTTAGTCACTGTTTACTGTGCACGACCAAGGTTTAATGCTAACAATCCATCATGCAACAACTGTACAGACCATCATTAAAAAGCAAAAGCGTCGACGAGACAATGAAATTTAAATGAAGCTTGACTCTTCGAATTTAAATTAATTTATCTTTTCTTATTTTCTCTTTTCTGCCCAGAGACATGCAGAAAATATCTTGCCACTCAATGAGATATATATTACAAGTTTCAATATATTGGCGAATACGAATCTGTCGAGCCGTTTCTCTATTCCATACTGTTGTCATCCTTATACACACTTGCAAACGTGAGCTAAGTCCGACTCACTTAGTGTGTCCTTGGAGGTACAATGCCTAGGTTTACAGTCCACGCTGTCACTTTGACCGGAACCTCTTCCGTCTAGGCTTACTCCTAGGGAAGCCAAGGGGGGTAGACCCTAGTTTCTAGATAAGATTTAGAGTTTAAGTTCTAGGAGTTTTTTTTAATTTGTTAAGGTTTGGGGGGAGTTTAACTTATGATGCTAAGGCGGCAATGCAAGATGCAAGGTTAGTATGTTAAGCAAGCCCTTTCCCGGCTATCGGTCTCTTACCTTCTCTGCTTTCGTGAGGCGAATATGGCGGGCGATTGCAGAGATTTGAATGAGTGATTTGGGCGCCATTGACAGAAGGACTGATGCCTGCATCCTCAAGTGCCACTGTAGTATTCGCTCAGCTCTTCTGATACTGTCTCCGTTTTGTTCCGGATCGACGCTATCAGTCTCTTAGCGGTTGATTGACCCATCTCACTGAGCACCACACTCTGCCATTTGTGTTTTTTTTGGACTGTGCTCCCGAGCACCTCACACTGCCATTTGTGCTTTTTCGGACTGTGGTCCTCAGAAAGGTTCCCACAGACAGCTCCTAGGACATTGTGTTGTCTACATCAGACTTTCTTTGTTTCTGAAAGATTTGATGGGTGGGACTTCTTCTCTGCTTTCCTGAGGTTTGTGTGGATTTTCTCCTTTTTTCTGTTTTAGTTGGGACGTCTGAGTTTTAGTGTACTAGTAAGGTGACCCACTACTAGTTTTTCTCCCTTTAAACTTTTTCTGCTCCCGATGAGATTCCTTTGTAACTGCCCCCACCCAATATACACTGATCTGTCTTCCTGCACAGCATACTGACCTTTTTACTTGAACCTGTCTTTGTTTTAACTGATCTACTGTTTCTCCCCCGACGCCTCTCACTCTCGGTCCTCTGGCCCACCCACTCTCCCTTACTCTGTCTTTTTCTGTTTTTAGTATATCGGTGGGTAGCCTGTCTCCCCATAATGGATTCACGGACTCCTTCACTGTTGGAAGCTTCCGACGACCCCTACTGGCATCAGGAGGGACTCTTTGAAAAGGTCGATGCACTCATTACAAACTCGCAGCAACTTCCCTCCAAATCTCCTTTTAACTTTATCCCTGCTTCTCCAGCTGTAATTCCTGGGGATCAGTTCTGTCCTCCTGGAGGGGATCCCCAAGCCTCTGTCAGACCCTTTCCTGGCGCCTCTGCCCCCCATTCTATTAAAAAAACATCAAATAGTCGTAAAGTTTGGAAAGCTAAAAGGAAATCGGCTCGGCTGGTCTTGGGCGACGGTGTGGGCTTGGAAGATTTGTGCAAAATGTCATCCTGTGCTCTAGTTGGAAGGATCTCATACAAGAGTTTAAACCCTCTGCCACTGGAGGATTGGATCAAGAAAACCTGGTGTCCTCTGCTTGGTTACTCGCCGGAGGTCCTTTATCTAAAGAAAGGTTGGTTATGCTTCTACTGTCACTCACCTGTTGATGCAGCTCTTCTACTGTCTTCCCATTGGACTTTTGGTGCTAGTAGTCTTATGATCAAACGCTGGAGGCTGGATTTCAATCCAGATACCGACTATTTTTCTTTTCGACACCTTTGGGTGCTCCTTCCGGGACTCCCATTGTACTTGTGGAATGAAGGAGCCCTGAAAGCCATAGCAAACTCCTTAGGGAGCTTTATAGCGCTGGACACTAAGACCCTCAACAGTCCACTGAGAACAATGGGGAAAGTGTTGGTCGAAATAGATATTACTGCAGGGTTGCCTGAATCCTTGGTGATTGAGTGGAGGGGTCGAAAGATGCTACAAAAGTTGGACTTCCTGGGGATCCCCTTTCGCTGTAACTTTTGCCGGGAAACATGACATCTCCGCAATTCCTGTCCAGGCAAACTTCCCACTGACTCGTCGACTGATTATGATCTCTACCTCAACCTGCCGGAGTATCCCTCTTCTGACCCTGCACTAGCTTATCTGGATGTACCTTTGGTCTCCCCCGATCCTTCTTCTCCCACTGCTGAGGTCTCCCCTCGGGCCATTCTGAAGAAGATATGCCCAGTTCTATACTCCACACTCTCTTCAACCGAGAAGGACTCCTTAAAAAGCTTCTCTTGGCTCACCTCACAACCTACTTCTGTTCATCCCATTCTAGAAGCCTCGCAGTTTCCTTTGCCCGAAACCTTCTTCCATCGAGCCTCTGAACCCTCTCCGACTCCTGTTGTAGCCACTGTTCCTACTGACCCGGACCCTTCAACTTCAACTCACACATCTGCCGCTACTAGCTCACAACCCACAATATTGGGGACAGAACTGGATTCTTGGGTGGCTCCCGGCTACAGCCAGCCCGAGCAGGTTATGGATTCACAACTAGAGGAGATCCTTATTTCGGCCACCTCTCAGGTGCCTCCTGGGTTCTCGTTGACAGATCGGATGGCTCCCTCGCCATTGGAGAACTCTAATCTAGCTTCTCATTATTCCAATCTGCCAGCGAATACAAAGGAGCTCCCGACTTACCGTGGTAAAGAACTTCTCAAGCCTGTCCCCGAGGAAGGAACCTCTTCAAAATCGACAAAGGAATTGGAGGCAAAATCATTTTCGTGGTCGCGTGTCATCAGCACTGAGCTTTCTCCTCTTCAGACCAGAAGCTCCAGGAAAAAAAAGGAAACTTTGATTGCGCAACAATCTGATACAGCTCCTTCTCCTCTCGACAACAAAGCCCTTAGAGCAATGAAAGCTTTGGCGAGATCCAAGTAATGTTAGTTCTCTCCTTGAACATTCGGGGGATAGGAGGCATATCCAAGGCTGCCTCCTTCAGAAGATTACTTGAGTGCCAGAGGCCTGATATTATATTTCTCCAAGAAACACTCTCTGCTGACCACAAAGCTAGAGATTTCATTCATTCTTTTCGTCCATCGTGGGTCTCTGCTGCTGTTAATTCCGTTGGTTTGTCTAGAGGACTGCTGGTGGCATGGGACCCCAGCCTTTTCCACTTGAGACCCTACATCTCCAGTGGGGGTATCCTGCTTATTGGCCTTTGCCTCGCGTCTAAGCAGAATGTGGCTTTACTGAATATATATGGGCCATGTGTGGACAAATTAAGTTTTTGGAAAAACCTTGATTCAATTGGCCTTCTCTCCGTCCCAAACCTCATCGTTGGAGGTGATCTCAATCTTATTCTGTCGGCTGATGAAAATTGGGGTGGTACTTTCCTCCCAGGTCCACCGGAAGCAAACTATAAATTGATTTTTGAACAAAATAACTTGATCGATGTTCGCCCCTGTCGTATTACTCCCACCTGGAGAAATGGGCGGTCGGGTTCTGCTGCGATTGCCAGAAGACTGGATCGCTTTTTTGTTGCTGAAAGCATTGTAGATTTGTCGAGATATCCTTCCTCTTAAGTTAAGTTTCCATTTGTGTCAGACCATGCGCCTGTTCTACTGCAACTGAGGTTTCCCGTCTTACACCCTTCTCCTCCTTTCAAATTTAATCACCACTGGCTTTCGGTGGAGGCTTATACGGATTTAGTGCATGTGGTCTGGAATGACCCAAGCTTTCATTCGGAGATGAATCCTCAACGACGCCTGGTTTGGAAACTCAAGGTGCTCAAATCCAAATCGAAGGAGTGGTTCCACGAAACAAAAGCTAAGCAAAAACTGTGTCTAATTAATCTGGAATCGGAAATCTCATTTCTCATCCACAACTCGTTCAGAGATGCACTAACATTGGAGGAGTCGGCCATCCTTACTCAGCTGGAGTCCAAAAGAGCCTCCATTCTACTGGCGGAGGAAAACAGCTGGAGACTTCGCAGCTGTGAGACATGGTTAAGCTGTGGTGATTCAAACTCTAGATACTTTCATAAAGTGGCCAGTTTTAACAGAGAAAAAAAATTTATCTGGTCGATAAAAGGCAGGGATGATGTTATTCACAGTGGGCAGAAGGCTCTCCAGGAAGAGGCGGTTTCACATTTCAGCGGCCTATACAAAAAGACTAAAAATATTGATCATCGTGGGATGGTCTCCACGGTCAGTCTCTTCCCACGATTTGTAACTGATATTGAGGCTGCCGAACTCACAAAACCAGTTACTTTGGCCGAGCTTAAACTTATCTTGACCAATTTCAAAACAGATAGAAGCCCCGGGCCGGATGGATGGTCGACTGAGTTTTTTTGTCATTTCTTCGACCTTGTGGGGACGGACCTTCTCCAGATGGTGGAAAATTCCCGGACAACTGGAAAGATAGTGGGCAGTCTAAATTCTACATTTATTGTTCTGATCCCAAAAGAAAGTAACCCACTTACCTTCGGAGATTACCGTCCGATCGCCCTCTGTAATCTTATCTATAAGCTAATCTCCAAGGTTATTTCAAACCGGATCAAGCCATTCCTTGAAAGAAGTCTCTCAGCCGAATAGTTGGGGTTTTTGCAGGGCAGAAGGATACAGGATGCGATAGGAGCTGCTCACGAAGGTATCCACAGCATAAAAAAGTTTAACTTAAAATCCTTAGTATTGAAACTAGATCTCAAACAAGCTTTTGATTGTGTTGACTGGGAGTTCCTGAGATTGATTCTCTACACAGCAGGGTTTGGGGATATGCTCACCGATTGGATCTTGTCCTGTGTTTCTGGTTCAAATTTTGTTGTCCTGATAAATGGTGAGGCATCCGGTTTCTTCATAAGTGAGAGAGGGCTCCGACAGGGATGCCCCCTCTCTCCTTACCTATTTATTCTAATTATGGAGGCTCTCAGCCTTCTTCTTAAAAAAAAATTCTCAGAGCGCCTCATCTCTGGAATCAAGGTCTCAAAATATATAAAATTGGTTCATCTCTTATTTGTGGACGACGTGCTTCTTTTCACTATGGCTGATTTGACAGAGTGGCAGAAAATCCTTGAGGTTCTCCAGCTTTTCTGTTCAGCCACAGGGTTATCGATAAATGCATCAAAAACATCAGTCCACTATTGGGTTCTCTCGGATTATGAACTGCAAACCCTCAAGCATACTGTTCCCTATATTTTTTCTAATCTGAGGGAAGGTTTCAAGTACCTTGGATTCCAGTTAAAACTGAGATCCTCCTCTCCTGCTGACTGGAATTGGCTGGTGGCACATTTCGAAAAAAGGATAAACTTCTGGTGTAACAAGTGGCTTTCACTGGGCGGCCGTTACATCTTGTTCAAGTCGGTTTTGGAGTCTCTTCCTGTTTTCTGGATGTCTCTGGAAAAATTGCCAAACAAAATCTTTATTCTTTTACGGAGACTTATTTTAACTTCTTATGGAACAGCCATCCTGGCCACCTTCGTTTTCACTTGTGTAACTGGACTGTGCTGACAAAGCCACGAAAATATGGAGGCTGGGGGCTCATGAACTTGCCTTTGTTTAATACGGCTCTCCTGGTGAGCTCTTTTTGGAGAGCTGTCTCCATCGACAACATCTGGCACCGCATAATTGCTGACAAATATTTGGGCTCCAGGCCTCTTGTTTATTGGATCCGTAAGCCCGTATTCCAGCAGAGATCAGCATCTCCTTTCTGGAAAGGACTGGTTTCTTCTATTCCGATCATCCTACACTGGCTCGTTTGGAGTCCGGGAGATGGCACTGAAATTCGATTAGGAAGTGACAAGATTCTTGGTCTGAGCGACAGGACCCTCCTCTCCTCCGACTTGCGATCTTCTCTACAGCAACAAAACTTTTTTCATCTAGATCAGATTAAGCTACAGACAGGTGGCTGCTCCCTTCCTGACAATTGGCTAAGTAGTGAGGATCTGCATCTTTGCAACCCGCTAGCAAGTGAATGGAAGTTTTTTATAGCGGCCCTCAAAGAAGCCGGCATCACACTCACTTCTTTCCCTGACTCCCTTCGATGGGCCGATGGAGATTCCACTGGTCTCTTGACTGTTAAAAATCTATACGTTGCTCTCATCAACCAGAGGCATTCAAAGTTAGATCGATCTTGGTTCTCTCTTGTATGGCGCTGGGAGATTCTGCTTAAGATAAAGTTATTCATATGGCTCGCCGGAAAGGAGAAAGTGCTCTCCTGGGATTTGCTTCGCCGTAGGGGCCTGGAGGGGCCAAGCTATTGTCCTCTCTGTTGCAGCGCGACCGAAGACATTAATCATCTTTTGGTTCAGTGTCCCTTTACACAGGCGGTTTGGAGGCTGGTGCTTAGTCATCTTTCGCTGCCTTTAATCTCGAGTGGAATTTCATTTTTTAACTGTTACTCTAGGTGGATGGAACAGCCCACAGCGCCAAAGACAGTACCGGCCCTTATTTCCTGGCAGATATGGAATGCCCGGAACAGAGCCATCTTTGAATCCCGCTCTCCCTCGCTGCAACTGGTGTTACAAAAATTTCTGATTACCTTTAATTGGAAACAGCCATCTCCAAGTCCTCCTAAACATAAACTTGATGTATGTTCTCTTCATTGTTTGGAAGGCTACACAGTCGCTTGGTTCGATGGAGCGGCCTTGGCGAATGGAGGATGCTATGGGGCCGAGGGTTCTTTTAAATCCCATCCTTCCCGGGTCACCTCTTGGTTTTTAAATTGTGGGACTGGTACCAATAATAGAGCTGAGCTATTGGGCTTATGGGCAGCCCTCTATCTCGCTTCAGTTTGGTCTCTTAGTCACCTCCACGTCCTTGGTGACTCGCGTATTATCATTGACTGGATTTCTCATAAGTCAAAGATGCTTTCAGTCCACAATGATAGCTGGATGGCAAAAACTTTGGTGCTGTCAAAATCTTTCACGGACATCAGCTATCATCATATCCCAAGATCTCTCAATAGAGAGGCGGACGCTCTCTCCAAAAGGGCCCTAAAGGGAGCTGTCGGTCGCCTCACGATATTTCACCGAGAAGGAGGGATTGAGAGTCCTTCTACTTCCATAAATGTATTTGAATGAAGTTGGAAGTGCACCCTCACTCTGCTGATGATGTTTTGATACTGTTATCTTCCCTCTTAGGTGAATTTTCTTTGAATGTTCTAGAAAGGAAGTCCCTTCCGGCTGGTTGGCGTTCCGGATATTTTGGAATTTTGTAAGAAGCTTTGCATTGTAAAAAATTTATACCTTTTATAAAATTGGAGCAATTTTCTCTTGGAAAAAAGCAAGCCCTTTCCCTAAGTCAACTAAGACTAGTGCCTAAGGTTGGGCAAGGGGTCAACTAAATGTTAGAGGGTGTTTCGTTACTATGTAATTATAAAGATTACAAAAGAATAAATATACCAATACTTACAATAAAGAATGTCAGATATACAATGATACGATACAACAAGTTAATCACGTTATATGTGTGCAGGATATCAAGAAGATCAAGGCAAGAACATCATCAACACATTAAGCCTAAGCATGCCCCAATAACACTTACTCTATTGGAATATTCCTTAATGGTAACATCAACATTCATAGATCAAGGGAAACTTAGAAGATCTAAAAGTTCAAGCACAAATGTCCCACAATGATTATGATACTCAACACTTTAGTTATTTGACCAACAAAGTATTACTTGTATTAAGAGATTTAGAGATTAGGTTCGCAAGTATTAAACCACAAGATATATCGATTTAAACCAAGGTTATCATATACTTAGTGAATAATGACTTTTAAGATTGAAATGATTTTATTACCCTTATTAAATGTTTCACCAAAGCCTCCTCCCCTGATTTCCAAATAGTTGTTGGATGTTCAAGAAGTGAGGCAATGAGGCCTACCCTAGCTGTCCAAGTCAGCCCAAAGAATTGAGTTTTTACGGAAAGGATGCTCCTTCACACCGTGAGACCATCCCTGGCCTATCACCTTTCATTGCCCTCCTCCATCCCCATTTTAGATGGTGAAGATGGTGGTCTAAGTTACCCTATTAAATCTATTAAGTTGATATATCAATTGGTTAGACTTTTAGGTGTATTTTAGAGTGTTTTTGTGATTTTAAGATGCCTTAAAGTGGTGATTTATTGCCAAGGTCAAAACTCACTTCAGCTTGTTAAGTGTATTATCTAAGCATATGAATGAAGCACTTAACACATGTAAAGAATAGAAAGCGGGCTGAAATGAAGATTTAGTTTACCACCGTGATTAAACCATAAACATGAAATAGCTTGTTATCAAATGCTAAAGCACAAAGCAAGAACAACTTGCCCAAAAAAAAGAAATCAAGATTATCACATTTATCTTATGTTTGTTAAGAGCATCAAGATTAAAGCATTAAGAGTGAAAAGGAGAATGAAGATTTAAGTATGCACCTACACTATCAACTTATCCAACAATTGTTAAATTAGGTGTGTTGGCAAATGGCCTTAAGATGTTATAACATGAAAAGCAAAACCATTTATTAAACTATGAAATCATTAATCACTTTGGTGTGTTGGATTAAAGCATGTAAATGAGACAGATATTTAAAATAGATTATAACATGCAACTAGATCTAAATAAGTTGATTATGCCCCAAGGGCTTAAGCTTAAAGACTAATGCGTGTAGATCTAGATCTAGATGATTTTAACCATTAAAGCACAAATAGATCAAAAGCACATTAAAACCCTAGCCTCACAATTTGGGGTATTCCTCTCCCAAAGTGTAGGCAATTATTAGAGTTAGAAGTAACTTGGAAAGAAAGAGAGAGAAGCAAGCAAGAGAAGAAGCAAGCTCACTAACCCCACGTTCTATCTTAGGAGAGTGATTTAGAGATGAAATACACAAAGCTAGATTTTACCCAAGCTCATACGTGAAAGAAAGTATGTCCAAGAAGCTAGAAGAAGTGAAGAGAAAGGTTGAGAATGTTACCCTCTTGAAGAGAAGGGTCTTGGAGTGTTGTGTGGCTATTTTAGGGCAACTTAACCCCCTCAACCAAATCTGAACCTGCAAAAACCAGCAAGGTATACTTGCTGGAAATGCTACACACAACAAGCAAAGATGAAGAAAAATTTATATTTTTGGTAGAAATTTTTCACATAGAAATTTTTATAGAAAAGATAGATTTAGATGACCACTTTACTATGTTAATTCTAGCTGAAATATGTATATAAAAGACAACAAGAAAAAAATGATAAAAAAATGAATGGGAGACTTATGTTATCCCTTGGCATGCTTTTCCTAGCCTCCCACTACCCTTTTGCTTGATCCCAACACCTTTCCCCTCATTTATTCCACTCCATTCTTCACCTCTCCCCCAAATGGTGCGCCCTCCTAGGAGAGTTATGCCCCCCCTCATCTAGAAAATTTGTTTTTGTGGTTGGGCTCCCTTTCTCTCCCTTGGCACGCATCCCATAGCCTCCCACTACCTATTTTGTGTGATCCCAACACCCTACCACCCATCCACACCCTAGATCTACCTCACAAACCCTAGATGGTGCGCCCTACCCTTGGGATCTCCTCTTATGCTTGGTGTTGGACACTTGGCATTAATCCAAGAGGGGTGAGTTTGTTTCTCCAAGTATAAATAGATCCCTCTCCTCACTTCCTCTTTACCATATCTTGAGCTATTGTTATGCTACTTGATTTTCCTCTCTCTCTCTCTCTCTCTCTCTCTCTTGTTCCACCTTTCTTCCATTCTTTGGCTCTTAGGGTTTTGNTGCTTGGTGTTGGACACTTGGCATTAATCCAAGAGGGGTGAGTTTGTTTCTCCAAGTATAAATAGATCCCTCTCCTCACTTCCTCTTTACCATATCTTGAGCTATTGTTATGCTACTTGATTTTCCTCTCTCTCTCTCTCTCTCTCTTGTTCCACCTTTCTTCCATTCTTTGGCTCTTAGGGTTTTGGAGCAAGTATTTTGGCTCCACATGGGGACGTGTGTTTGATCTTCTCGAAAATGAGATGGAGAGAATACGAGAATCCAACACCTACAAAACACAATGCTCACCAATAACGAACATAAGAATACATATATACATAATGAAATAAATAAATGTTATAAACAACATTTACATAATGAAATAAATAAATGTTATAAACAACATTTACATAATGAAATAACTAAAGTACAACATTATAATTTTACAAAATGAAATCTATGATACAGAAAAAATTTCTAAGTACATATTGGCATAATGAATGAAATGATACAAAATTGAAATACAAGGAGAAGGGTTAGAGATACGTTACAAAGGGTGTCCCTTTGGATACCAAGTTGCCACATGAAGAAACACTTCAAGGAGGGGTCCTCTCACTAGCATGTCTGACTTTATATCATCCCACTGGCTGAGAAGAAGTGTTGGAAGACTAATACACTTTATGTTGATTGTTTACCCTTTCATGTGAATTCCAGTTTCTATCCTTCGGCCACTTGGGGTGGTTCCCCTTAAAAAAATTCTGATGGTTTTCCATAGGTGCCAAGTGCAAAATTTGTGAACTTAATCTTTCTTTAAAAGGCTTGGCATACCTTTTACTAGGGATGGTGTACTTTACTTTATTATCATTAACCTTACCATCCTTAGTAATTCCCATCATATCCCCATTACTTATTCTATCTTTTACTTTCCCAGTTGCTACAAAACCAGGAGGGCATGGCCTGAGAATCCCATCTGACTATTTCTGACATTTAACTGATTTTGTTGATGCAGGTTGAGCTGATGACACATTTTCAACTGATAAATCCAACTCTGACTTTGACTTTGAAGGAGGCACATGGTTATCTGTCTTATCCGAATCTTCCTCAAGAAAAATCCCATCAGAAGAATCCATGGGGTCCCAAACATTGCAGGTGCTTGGGGGTTTGCTATCAAGTTCCATCTTGGCAAATGTCGGAGTATGTTCTATCTCATAACATCCCATTTCTACTTCCCGAAAAACAATTTCATTCTTCTTTTTTCTAGGATCTTCCACATGATACTTCCTTTCCAACTCTCTATTCAATCTAAACTCTAAACCATTTGGAGTTGGAATGGTGGCATAAGTTAAATCCATTTGTAAACTACCACCTAAGTCTGCAGCTATCTTTTTGCTTAGCAACATACCCCAAGTGTCTGGCACATCAACTATGACAATGTCCATTTCAATCATGATATCAGGGAATGCAGCTAAGTGTACTTGTAATCCCTTAATCAAACGATGCACCTCAATTGTCCTGTTATCCATAGCACAAATGTTATGATAAGGTCTAGATATTCTTAAGTTCAATTGTTCCATTACTTTCTTAGTCATAACATTTGAGGTAGCTCCTGCATCTAGCATACAATTATGAAGAATAAAATCATTCACGAGCAAGGATATGAAGAAAGGTTTATTCTTTTCGTTTCCCCTATCCATATTTTGCAGAATAACCGGTGCATCTTGACAAGATGTTGTTGGTGGAATGTCAACACTTTTCTAAGAAGGACAATCTATGGCTTTGAGCAACTTCTCCCTCTGAGAAGGAATCTTCGTTATTTCGGACACATGCACCAACATTTTCGCATTACTTAACCATCCTCCTAAGTCAATACTTAATTCTGACCTTGCATACACACTTGACTTAGGGGGGGTTGGAGCTACCTTGGGAATGGTTGCTTGGTTTTTATCTTGACTTTTGTTCCCATTCCTTTCATAGGTAATGCCTTTAAATTTAGCCATTTCAGCTATTTGTTGTGGAGTAGGCTTAGGACCAAACATTTATGTTGCCTTATCCACCACAACATCACCCATGCAATTCATGTCTTCCACTCCCCTGTAAGGTTCATCAGAATCCATCCAATCATACATGCCAACATTAAACTCATGACCAAACATATTAACTTGTTCATTCGAAGATCCATAGGGTCCCGCTTCATCATAAAGTTGAAGGAAGACTTGGCAAGTAGATTCATCATGAAATTGCTCACAAGGTCTACAATAATGAATAGCCTGGTGGTCAACCCAATTAGTGGATTCAAATGGATTTGGTGGTCTTTGATCTTGGGGAGGGGACTTCTTAGGCCATTTGTCATTTGGACTATGTGGGGGCCTACTAGCTTGACCCCTTTCCATGGCTATCAACCTATTCTGAATGGCAGTATTTTGACTCATTTGGTTGATCTCCATTTGCTTGATCTGATTCGCATGGTTAATTTCCATTTGTTTGATCTGATTGGCATGATCCTTCAGTTGATTAGAATGATTAATTTCCATTTATTTAATCAATTGAGTGAGTTCCTTCATGCCATCACTAGAAGATTTTTTATTTTCAACACTCTTTTTCTTCTCCTCATAGGGTTGGGAAGAAGATCCTCTAGTAAAACCAGGAATATTGGACTTCCTAGCCTCAAGCATATTCTGTTCAATTCGTATAGTTGTAGCTTGTGCTGCTTCCAAAGTTTGAGGATCCTTATTCCTTAAGGCATACCTCATTTCACCTTCAAATGCCTCAATATAATAAATCAGGATTGCAAGATCTGAAGGCTTGACGTCATTATGAAGGCTTTTCACCACGCTATTAAACTTAGTGTTAAATTCTAACACAGTTTCATTTTCTTTCTTATGGCTAGTGGTAAGTGCAGCATGCTGAAATCTATGTTCTTTCTGATCACCCCACCTCTTCTTAAATTCATCCAATATTGAATTAAGGGTGTTAAACTTGTTTGCAGAAAAATCTGTAAACCATTCGGCAACATCCCCTTCTAAAGAAAAGACAAACAAGGTCATCTTTACATATTCTTCATTGTGACCTCGAAAATACTTTTCCAAACACCTATGAAAACTTGAGATGTGAGAATTGGCACTTATAGCATTGTTCCCCATGAAGATAGGCAACTTGTCAATGGCTTTTTCGGGAACATCGTGATGGGCACCTTGGATTGCTGCAAAGTTCAAAGGACTCAAAAAGGTACTCATTGTAGCGTTAGGATTATTAGTGGGATTATTAACAGTGGGTTGATTATTATTTTGGAACAAGTATTGGACATCGGTGAGTGCTTCTTCCCCAAGACTTTCAAGTAGCCTTCTAGGAGCAAGGCGATTTAATCTCCTCCTATAAACCTTTTCAGGTTTGGGAAAAGAATAAATCACTCCTTGTGAAGTGTTCCTAGTAGTATACTTGACAGATTCTATCAATGGAGTTGCCACTTGGAAAGGAACCACACAAAGCTAACCAATGCAAGCTCAAAGAATTTTAAGGCCTAAAATTTTTATTGTTTAGTTCTTAAAGAATTAAGTTAAGTCGTTTTGACCAAGGATAAATGACTTATCCCCGGCAATGGCGCCAAAGATGTTGTCGTTCTTATACACACTTGCAAATGTGAGTTAAGTCTAGCTCACTTAATGTGTCCTTGGAGGTACAATGCCTAGGTTCACAGCCTACGCTGTCACTTTGACCAAAACCTCTTCCATCTAGGCTTACTCCTAGGGAAGCCAAGGGGGCTGGACCCTAGTTTCTAGATAAGATTTAGAGTTTAAGTTATAGCAGTTGTTTTTAATTTGTTAAGGTTTGGGGGGAGTCTAACTTATGATGCCAAGGCAGCAATGGAAGATGCAAGGTTAGTATGTTAAGCAAGCCCTTTCCCTAAGTCAACTAAGACTAGTGCCTAAGGTTAGGCAAGGGGTCAACTAAATGTTAGAGGGTGTTTCATTACTATGTAATTGCAAAGATTACAAAAGAATAAATATACCAATACTTACAATAAAGAATGCTAGATATACAATGATACGATACAACAAGCTAATCACGTTATATGTCTTCAGGATATCAAGAAGATCAAGGCGAGAACATCATCAACACATTAAGCCT